>SJYX01009297.1:555115-589924 GCA_006410675.1 Oreotragus oreotragus | reverse complement strand
TCCAAGTGCATACTCGTTTTGTTGATGGTGCATATATTAGTCAGAAGGATGTGGTTTACATGTTCCTTTTAACACATGGAAATTAATTCACTATCTTTGCCAAGATCATAGGCATCATCTCTGGGAAGCTGCAAGTACGAAATGAGTAGACATGCAACCACAGGTTATGATGCCTGTCAAATCAAGGCCAAGTACATTCAAAAGGCTGTCTTTATAAATAAGAGAAGATTAAATGATATTTTTAAAGTTTGTTTAATTCTTATCTTTCTGTGGTGATTAGGGGGTGACGTTTAGAAGTAACCAATTTCCTGAGGATGTATTAGAGAACTACATACACTTCACAGTGACAAGAAAAAGGGCCAAGGGTTCGAATCATGAGCGTAGACTCCAGGTTACGGGAACTGAAACGGTCAACATCATACTTTTGAAGGAAAAAGCTGGTATATGTTGGAAAGTGCTGTGTCGGAAGGGTATATGGACGACAAGCAGATTTGTCAGTGGATGAAGAATGAAGAGGACGTGAAATGGTCAGGTTTGAAATGGGGGTAAGGGCTTAAGGAAGGTTCATTCAGTCTAATTCTCAAGAAGCCATTTGTTGCTCACAGTTCATGCAGGCACCACTCACACAGTCCCTTTACTCTGAGATCACACATCGTTCATACCACTGCCCTCCACTCTTCAAACCCGTGCCAATCATTCCTGTCCAGAAGGCTGCGGTGTGCCCCCAGCACACATCTCCAGAGAAGACTCCAGAAGCTAGTCTCATTCAACTGTATCAGCAGCTACCTAGTAATGGAAGTTTGAGTTCCCCGCTTCTACGTGCCTTCCTTCTGAAACAACAGCTTTGACTAACAGTTCCAACCCTCAGCTTCTTATAATAATTTGGTATTCTAACAGCTACCCCATAGCTGTTATATAGTCTTCAATGAGTTAAGAGATGTGATGTCTTCAACACCATGCAAACCTGTCTATAGAGGAAGACATTCAAAAAATAGCCACTGTCCTCATTATCACAGCTAAAGCCGTTGGACATGGAAAGTCTACACACAACCGTGCCTTGGCTGCTCCTCCGATATTCTTTATCTGGCCTACTTTCTTCTCCCTTCAAGGTCAAGTTCAATCTGCCTTCCTCTATCTAACTGCTCCCTGAAACAGTATTCATGATGGATCTGCTAACATGCATGTGTCCTGGACCAGCTGAAGAGCCACTTAGACTTTGGTGCATGACTTGTTTCTGTGACTCAGCTTTCTTGCACATGTAAGTACTCAATAAACTGCTTAACTAGTGAGAGCCTAGATGTGGGTGATAAGTGAATTCCTAGCACAGAATCTAGAACTGTAGCCATGCTTTATGCATAAGGACTCGGAAAACAAGAGCAAATATAAGCAAGTGGGCCCTCTGTTTCCACTGCTGTAAAATAAGAATAGAAACCTCTAGAGATGTCGAGAGGATTGCACAAGATATCACATGCACCAGGCTCACCACTAAGCCTGCCAAACAGTGAGATTCCGGAAGCAGCAGTGACCTGGGGTTAATGAGAACTTACACTCTGGTGCTGCCACCATGGCAAAGGCCAACTCTAACATGCCTTTCCTCATAAATGCAGAAGAGCAACCTCTATTCCTTGAAGCCTGGGCATGCAGTCTGAAAGCTTTAGAAAGAGCCAGCAGAGGCACCATTCTGTCCAGCCATCCTTCACAATAAAACCGTCCATCCAAGAGGCTACTAAGAGAACCTATGCCTGCAAGGCATAGAAATGCAGATCCTGAGAAACAACGTTCTTCTCACAAATTTTCTTTTCTCTACGTTCGAGTCAACATGCACATTTTTTAAAGTAAAGCAAAATTGCCAGGCATCAAGGTTGTTTAACTTTTGGTTTATTTGCTTGCTTGTGTATTTGTTTATTTAACGCTTCTACAAGGATAGGAGTTGCCTTAAGAGGATCACGTAAAGTAGCCGAACACTGAATGGAATTCAGCCAATCAGGAAAGGCGTTAGACCATGGCCTAAGACACTGGAAAGAAAGGAAGGGAGGAAGGGAGGGAGCAAAGAACAGAGGAAGAGAGGAAGGGAGGAGGATGCAAAAGTGATAAATAAAGACTGGTGGCCAGTTGTTTCCAAACCCTGTTTGAAAAGCAGTCTAATGCAACCCCATGCTTCCTAAACGACAGCCCTGGAGAAAATATAAGTTATTATCATATCCCTATGCCACCTCTGTTTCTTAATGCTTTTCTTTGAATCAACTCACTTTCTACTAAATTTCTATTTTAAAAAGTAACTTTATATAGCTATTGCAAACATAAAAACAGTATCACTTCTCAAACAGAGAAGGTAACTTGTGAAAATAAATTCAATGGATACAAAGCTATGCTATTAAATCTAGCAGAGTTTAATGAGGCTCACTGTCTCTGCTACACAGAGATTAACAAGAGTTCTCAAGAGTTATGGTCTGACAATGAACTAAAACGATCTACTTGGGGTCTGAAAGAGAACTGAAGAGGGAGTTACTGTTTCAGCATGGGGCCCTCTGAATCATCTCAAGGATCACCAACAGAAGCCCCTGCAACCTGGGAAATGATGGTGCAGCAGAAAGAAGAGGCAGAGAAATGAGACCTTTACCCCAGCTCCACCCTTACTCATTCTCGGTTTCACCTCCTGAGGAACGTTATCTTCCTCTAGAGCTCAGTGCTCCATTTGTAACAAGGATGTGGAGTTACTATATTGTATCCCATTAGGCACAAGGAAAAAACCATTGTATTCACCATGTTTCAGTTTTCCAGGGTGGATAAAACAAGTAGAAATACAACAGTCTTCAAAATTTTAGTTCTCATATGGGTTCAACAGGAGCATCATTAATAATAGAAGAGACAGTGCCATTCTACTTTAGTTGTTCTGTCCCAGTAAGCAGTAGTGGGCCCACTAGACTTCAAAAAGGAACAATGCAACACTAGATGTAAGATGGCAGGGAGCACTCTGCATCATCAGATCACCTGTGCTCAAGAATAAGGATGACTCAGCTTGTTACAGTTACTGATCTGTGTATGTGGGAGAGGGGCCTTCAATTATACTTTAACACTAATAATTCAATTTATGTTTTAAATCCCAAAGGCAATTCTAAGGAAATGCCTCTGCTAGACACTAAATCTCAACAACACAAGGCAATAGATGTTCATTTAGTCCTCTGTCACAAAGGAAAAGTTGAGGGCAGGAGGAGATGGGGACGACAGAGGATGAGACGTTTGGATGACATCACAGACTCAATGGACATGAGTTTGGGCAAGCTCCCAAAGTTAGTGAAGGGCAGGGAAGCCTGGGGTGCTGCAGTCTACAGGGTTGCAAAGAGGTGGACATAACTGAGCGACTGAACGACAATACAAGGGCCCAGATTTAAAAAAAATTTTTAATGGTGTTTTCAATAAGTGTAGTGTACAATTTCTTCCTGATTACAAATGTCAGCACAAACCAGTGGCTGGCTCTTGATCGGTCCAGCAGAGTTCTGAAAGGCACAGTTGTTAAAGGAAATGCTTGCCACCAAGGTAAGGTGGCCACAATGTGTGGATGACACACTCCCAGGCATGCCCAGTCTCGAGGCAAAGGCAGGTCTGGGACAGGAGACAGAACAGAGATATATTTATGCAGGTGAAAGGACGGATCTACCATTTTCTTCTCCTTCAGGTTCAGCTTTTGCTTTAATCAAGCCTTCTGGGAACTAAAATGGGTGAAGGATGTTTATAAAAGCAGATGAAACGCTCCCTTCGTCTTTGATAAAAATTTAAAAATAAAGCACACAACGGCCCCAGACTCCTGGAAGAGAAGTATGAAATTAACTTCTGCCTCTTACCTCAGGAAAGACCAATGCCCAAATGAAATCATCTATTTCCAGGAACCTTTTCAGTGACACCTATCCACAAACTTCTGTACATATGGGGAAAGGAACTAGCAACTCTGAGGGGTAAGTAAGGATTTTTCTTGGGAATTTAATGAGGAGGAAGGAGGAAATCCTAGTGAATACACTGTGTTTAGCAGCATTATCCTTCCTTTCCTCTTGAGGCTTATATCTCCCCAAACTTTTTGCTCCCTCCACCTTCTACCTGCCCCAATGCCATACAATAAAGTTCTGGTGTCAAAAGAGCACTTCCCACCTCCAACCCACCATCACTAAACCATCCCTGACTGGTCCAAGAATTATGCATGTGACCTCCTAAGCTGGCCAGTCATATTCCTGGCCCTTCCAATGATGGCAACTGGCTCCATGTCTGGACAGCACAGCCAGTAGCGTCCTTCCATAGGTTTAATATGCAAATATTTGAGGGAAGAATTTTGTTTTATTGGTCAGCTTAAGTTCAGTAGTGCTGCTGTAACAAACACCTAAATTTCAATAGTTTTCAACAACCAAGGTTTCTTTCTTGCTGCAAATATGACACCAAGAGGTATACATTTCCCACAAAGAGAAGGACTACAAAATCATTTTGCCAAAATTGTTATCAAAGGGTCAGAAATGCAATTACTCCCACAGCAAATTTACTGACTATTAATGTATCCTGTATGTATTTTATTAATGTCTGTTGGGAAAAATAGGCTACAAGAATGTTATTAGCAGCTATGTGGCCCACTGGAAGAGAAACTATCAAGTAAGATTTTAATGGAGTAATCACAAAACATCCACCCATCCCCAGGGAAAACATGTGACCTAGGTATAGCCAATCAGGGCTGGCCATCCCCTTTGCTAACAGTAATCCAAATGGAAACTCATAGAACAAGTAGGGACAATCAGAGTCCTTCCCCAAGGTTGACTTACAGAAAACAGAGAAGGGGATCCCTTTCCTACAGGATTTCTTGGCTAGAAGACAGGATTTTCAGGATGTTGGATATGCCCTAATCTGTCATATCAGGAAGGTCTGTCATTAGAGTGAAGCCAAATAGGAACAAATAAAAGTGAAACATAAAAAGGAACAGAGAGACAGGCAGAGACAAACAGTAATGAATCCAGATCTCGAATGCCTCAGTCCCGGTTCCAGATTCCAGGGCTTGCTTACAACTGTTTACTAAATGTTCTCCTTGGATCTGGTGAGTTATCGTTCCCAACTTAATAAATTCTTATTCTCCGTTTTGTTTTGTTTTTCCATGGGACGGTGGGTGTGGTGGTGTGAGTGGGAATGGTTTCCTGGTTAATTTCAGAGAGCTACAGCTAAAAGAAAATATTTGGTCTGGGAGAGGTTAAATAGCTAGTATCAGTTCAGTTCAGTCACATCCAGCTGTTTGCGACCCCATGAATCGCAGCAAGCCAGGCCTCCCTGTCCATCACCAACTTCCGGAGTTCACTCAAACTCACGTCCATCCAACCATCTCTTCCTCTGTCGTCCCCTTCTCCTCCTGCCTTCAATCTTTCCCAGCATCAGGGCCTTATCAAATGAGTCAGCTCTTTGCATCAGGTTGCCAAAGTACTGGAGTTTCAGCTTCAACATCAGTCCTTCCAATGAACGCCCAAGACTGATCCCCTTTAGGATGGACTGGTTGGATCTCCTTGCAGTCCAAGGGACTCTCAAGAGTCTTCTCCAACATCACAGTTCAGAAGCATCAATTCTTCAGTGCTCAGCTTTCTTTATAGTCCAACTCTCACATCTATACATAACTACTGGAAAAACCATAGCCTTGACTAGACAGACCTTTGTTGACAAGATAATGTCTCTGCTTTTTAATATGCTGTCTACGTTGGTCGTAACTTTCCTTCCAAGGAGTAAGTGTCTTTTAATTTCATCACTGCAATCACCATCTGCAGTGATTTTGGAGCCCAAAAAATAAAGTCAGCGACTGTTTCCCCATCTTATTTCCCATGAAGTGATGGGACTGGATGCCATGATCCTAGTTTTCTGAACTAGCTTTAAGCCAACTTTTCACTCTCCTCTTTCACTTTCATCAAGAGGCTCCTTAGTTCCTCTTCACTTTCTGCCATAAGGGTGGTGTCATCTGCATATCTGAGGTTATTGATATTTCTGCTGGCAATCTTGATTCCAGCTTATGCTTCTTCCAGCCCAGCATTTCTCATGATGTACTCTGCATATAAGTTAAATAAGCAGGGAGACAATATACAGCCTTGACGTACTCCTTTTCCTATTTGGAACCAGTCTGTTGTTCCATGTCCAGTTCTAACTGTTGCTTCCTGACCTACATACAGGTTTTTCAAGAGGCAGGTCAGATGGTCTGGTATTCCCATCTCTTTCATAGCTAGTATAGTACATGCTTTATAAGCTGACATACAATGTCCATCTTGAACGGGTCCTACTGCCTTCCAGACTAATCTGACCTCTAGCCCACTTCACACCACCCAGTAGAAGTGCTGGCTTTTTCCCAAACACTTTCTACTTCTTCTCAACACTGGACATTTATATATACACTTCCCATCCTTTGAGATACTTCTGTTCCTTGGGAGAATGTTCTGGAGAGAAGAAATAGCATACAAAAGCTGTCTTTGCCTAACTTTTATCCAATGTTGGCATCTGGGTTTCAGCTTAGATTTAACTTCTAACAGGACCAGGAAGTCAGCCCTGATACCCAAAGACTGCACTAGATTTTCCTCCTACAAGCACCCTTGCTATCATCCTTACCCCAGATATTAGCACCTATCACACTGATCTATAATTATGCATTACTTCACAGCCAATAAAGGAGGATGTGGTATGTCCATCTGTATTCATCTAATAATGGTGCCTGAAAAAAGACCTCAAATATTTGTTTAATATATGAATTTCCAATATCACTAGATAGGAAAAAAAGATGTATCTGGATCTAGAACCCATGAGTTCTAAGCAGCAAATACTTTCCCTAACACTTCTTCAAATCAATGTATTTACAGAAGCCTGCAAAGTATATTAAGTAAAGTTTAACATTGCCAAATGGCATTCTTTCCAATGAACCATTTTTTCTTTAATTTTTTAAAGGGACCTGAATGTGGGGAGAGCTGGGAAAACAGGCAAATGTCATGATAAAGGTGCTCGCCTACAGCAGGCAGGCCCCTGCAGGCCCCTCTCTAGCCCCGTTGGTAGGACACCCTCTCAGTAGAGAACTACATTCCCAAGATGCCCTTGCAGTAAGGTGTGTAGGTGACCTAGGTTCAGTCAGACTGACACAGTTTCATCATACTGGAATCTAATTATGAGCAGTATGGGGAGGTGGCAGAATGCAGAGAGAGTGGACCTTGTGCCAAGCATGATGGGGAAAGTGTATGGTTCTTCTGAGTCCCCAGCATTACTGTTACCAAGTGACGTGAAGGACAAGGGTAGGGTTTCACTGGGAACAGTCCATGCTGTGGTAGGGCATCTCTCCCAGCCACATGATCTTGATCATGTAGGTCTAAGTTTAGGTTCTGGTCCTCCTGGAAATTCTATAAGTTACCTAATGCTCTGTGGTTACTTTCTTCCTGCTGAGCCAGCACGAGTAGACTCCAATATCGGCAATAACCTTGATCTTCCTCATCACTTTTCATGAGGAAGCCTTAACCTGACTACCCACACAGTCTATCTGTGAGGTAATGTGATCTGCTTTGAACAGTGCTTCTAGAGATGAGAAAGTCAGGCTTTGGGGGACCATTGGTGTTTAGTCACTCAGTCATGCCAAACTCTGTGACCCCATAGACTGTAGCATGCCAGGCTTCCCTTCCCTTCACCAACTCCTGGAGCTTGCGCAAACTCCACTGAGTCCGTGATGCCATCCAACCATCTCATCCTCTGTCATCCCCTTCTCCTCCTCCCTTCAATCCTCCCCAGAATCTGGGCCTTTTCTAATGAGTCAGCTCTTCACATCAGGTGGCCAAAGTATTAGAGCTTCAGCTTCAGCCTCAGTCTTACCAATGAATACCCAGGACTGATCTCCTTTAGGATGGACTGGTTTGATCTCCTTCCAGTCCAAGGAACTCTCAAGAGTCTTCTCCAACACCACAGTTCCAAAGCTTCAATTCTTTGGCAATCAACCTTATTTATGGTCCAACTCTTACATCCATACATGACTACTAGAAAACACATAGCTTTGACTATACAAAACTTTGTTGACAAAGTAATGTCTCTGCTTTTGAATATGCTATCTAGGTTGGTCATAGCTTTTCTTCAAAGGAGCAAGCATCTTTTAATTTCATGGCTGAAGTCATCATCTGCAGTGATTTTGGAGGCCAAGAAAATAAAGTCTCTCACTGTTTCCTCATCTACTTGCCAAGAAGTGATGGGTCTGGATGCCATGATCTTCATTTTTTGAATTTTGAACTTTAAGCCAACTTCTTCACTCTCCTCTTTCACCTTCATCAAGAGGCTCATTAGTTCCTCTTAGCTCTCTGCCATAAGGGTGGTATCACCTGTACATCTGAGGTTATTGATATTTCTTGCAATCTTGTTTCCAGCTTGTGATTTATCCAACCTGGCATTTTGCATTACGTACTCTGAATATAAGTTAAATAAGCAGGGTGACAATATACAGCCTTGATATACTCCTTTCCCAATTTGGAATCAGTTTGCTGTTCCATGTCCAGTTCTAACTGTTGCCTCTTGACCTCCATACAGCTTTCTCAGGAGGCACAGAAGGTGGTGTGGTATTGCCATCTCTTGAAGAATGTTCCACCGTTTGTTGTGATCCACATAGCCAAAGGTTTTAGCACAGTCAATGAAGCAAAAGTAGATGCCTTTCTGGAATTTTCTGTTTTTTCTATGATCCAACAGATGTTGGCAACTTGACCTCTGACTCCTCTGCCATTTTTAAATCCAGATTGTAATCTAGAAGTTCTTGGTCCCTGTATCCTTGAAGCCCAGCTTGGAGGATTCTGAGCATGACACTGCTAGCATGTGAAATGAGTACAGTTGTGTAGTAGTATGAACATTCTGCGGCATTGCCTTCTTGGAATTGGGATGAAAACTGACCTTTTCCAGTTCTGTGGCCACTGCGGAGGTTTCCAAATTTGCTGGCATATTGAGTGCAGGACTGTCACAGCATCATCTTTTAGGATTTGAAATAGCTCAACTGAAATCCCATCACCTCCACTAGCTTTGCTTATAGTGATGCTTCCTAAGGCCTACTTCACTTCACATTCCAGGATGTCTGGCTCTAGGTAAGTGATCTAGCCATCGTGGTTATCCAGGTCATTAAGATATTTTTTGTATAGTTCTTCTGTATATTCTCACCATCTCTTCTTAATAGCTACTGCTTTCTTAGGTGTATACCATTTCTGTCCGTCATTGTGCCCATCTTTGCATGGAATGTTCCCTTGGTATCTCTAATTTTCTTGAAGAGATCTCTAGTCTTTCCCATTCTATTGTTTTCATCTATTTCTTTGCACTGATTACTTAGCATGTCTTTTTTATCTTTCCTTGCTATTGTTTGGAACTCTGCATTCAGATGGGCATATCTTTCCTTTTCGCTTCTCTTCTTCTGTCAGCTATTTGTACCAAGGCACATTAAGTCATGTGAGGAAAAAAACTACTGTAATGAGGTGTGAGGGTAAACAGTCCCATCACAAGTTATATACCACCAAGAAAAAGATTTATGAGGTGTATTATTTCTGTTATATTTTCCGAACTGAAAGGTTTTTTTCCTACTATATTATTATCAAGTATGCTTCATGCTCTATTTGTTTTTGAAGGAAATTCTTTTACTCAGTAATGTTGATTTAAAAATCAACAGATGGGGAGATTTATACTATGAGGAGCAAAGTATTAACTTCCATCTGAGTTAACAGGAATGGATAGAGAATGGCAACACTGTTGATTCAGAGCTCGGAGGCATTCATCTTACTTCTCAGAGAATCCGGGCAAATGTATATGTATATCTTCTTTGAGAATTCTAGATGATTTAAACCTTTTCTAATTTGGAGCTTCCTTTTACCTTTGAACATACATGACTTTATTTTAGGACCATGATAATACCCCTTTGTTTAAGGATTACTGCCTTAAATAGCAGTCTTTACATTGTTTAAAATTAAAACAAAAAATAGACACTGTGATATTTAATTATGCTTCAACGAATTGTGAACACATCCTCTCTTACTTTTTATTGCATTGCTGCCGCAGGATTTATTTTTTAAAGAAAGCTTAATGGTTTTATCATTAGATAGTTGACTACTTTTCACCGGACTTTTACTCTCAATGAGAAGAAGCAGGAATAAGGACTGATCAAGGAACCAACGTGGCTGTCCAGCTATTTGGAAGGGAATTTGGAAGTTAAAGTAAATGATGATTATCTGGGGATTTGTAGGCTCTCATATGTCTGAATGTGTGGATTTATACAGACTTTCCTGGTGGCTCAGATGGTAAAGCATCTGTCTACAATGCAGGAGACCCGGGTTCGATCCCTGGGTTGGGAAGATCCCCTGGAGAAGGAAATGGCAATCCACTCCAGGACTATTGTCTGGAAAACCCCATGGACAGAAGAGCCTAGTAGGCTACAGTCCATGGGGTCGCAAAGAGTCGGACACGACTGAGTGACTTCACTTCACTTCACTTCATACACACAGAAACTCACCCTCTTTTTCACTTTGCAGTGTGTCCATAGGTGTGATATGAGCAGTTATAAAAGATGAAGCACCTTAGAGATGATCTTGACTGACCTGCACTTTGCACAGATTAGAATCTCAGATACCAGAGAAGTGGGAAATGTTCTCTAACTCAAGTCACATGACAGGCAGGGAGCATGTCCTGGGTGCTGGATAATGACTCCGAAAGAGAAATATTCAGCTTTCCCCACTGCTCCATCCCAGAAATGGAGATGGAGAAGCTCTTTTCCTTTCAGAGCTTCCACCATCAACTCTTTATACCTTTGTATATTCCATAGTTCTGCTAAGGAGAATGACAAAGCTGGTGACCCCATTCTTCATGGGACTGCGAATCACTGACAAAACTCTGCTCAAGCTTTGGGTCTCATTTTTCCCAATAAGGCTGATATTTTAATCATTTTTTCCCCTGCTATATTCTCAGGACCTAGATGTGGGCCTATGACTTAAATACTGAATGAAGGACTGAGTTATTGAATGAATGAATCAAGGAGTAAATGGATGAGTGAATTAATGAAGCAGAGGCAGACAGTCTAGGACAGGAGCAAAAAAACCCACAAAGGATGCCAAGTCTGCCCACCACCAATAGAAGGGAGGTGGCCAGTACCAGACCAGGGCTGACAAGAAATCAGCAGAGCAGACTGTGACTGGGGACTGATTTCCCCAAATCCACCTCCTCCTTCCCTTCTGATGAACAATTTTCTCCCTTGGCAGTGAAAACAATCTGAAAAACTCATTCGGTTCACCTCCTTATAAGACACTGATAAATTCTAGAAATATCAATAAAAGGGTAATCCAAACATATTCCTGGTATCGAGGAAGTTCCCATTTGGAAAGCAGATGAGATCTAGAAACAAGAGTATCTGTACTCTGATGGAAGAAATGCTACCTCTTCAGTCCATTTAGGATAAACAAGGGATCAACACAGATAGCCATAAATGCAGGATATGAGACAGGCAAGGGGAGAGGGGACAAAATCAAAGAAGGGTCAGAGGGAAAGAAGCAATATTCAGTGTGCATCTTGAGAGATGAGTAGAACTCTTAAAGATGAATAAGAAGAGAGAAATAAGGCGGTGGGGGTGGGGGAGTGCCACTGTAGGCCAAGGAAACCACCTGAACCAAGTCCAGACACGTGCTGCACATGCCTGTCCCTGACCCAGACCTCTGTCACTTCCTCCCAACCACCTCCAGTCTCATCAGCTGGCACCACGACGCAGTTAGCTGCCCAAAGCCAGATCAGTTATCTCTTTCTTGGCCAGTCTCTCTCCATCGAGATGTCAGGTCAACTTTAGCTTCTAAATGAATCGCTCATCACATTCTCTTTGCCCATCTCTGCCAGCACCCTGGTTCTTGTTACCCTAACCCCTCAAGTGGGTTTCCACAGTGTTTGATTGTTTGCTTGTTTACTATTTTCCTTCATCCTGCAGTGATACCTTTTTTTGCTTGTTTTGTTTCTTTAATAACCAACTGATCAACGTATTCCCCTATCTCAAGTATTTCGACAGTATTATGGACTGAATTGAGTCCTTCTCAAATTCATAGAAAGTCAGAGGCAAATTCACATTAAGCTTCAATGTGACCATGTCTGGAGACAGTTTTTAAGGAGTTAGTTAGGGTTAAATGAGGTCATAAAGGTGGGGTCCTAATCCAATATGACCAGTGTACACATAAGAGGAAGAACTGATACCAGGAATGCGCACACACAGAGGAATGGACACAGTCAGAAGGCTGCCATTGAAAACCAAGCAGAAAGATCTCCAGGGGAAACCAGCCCTAACAGCCTTCTGATCTTGGGCTTCTGGTCTCCAGAACTGTGAGAAAATAAACTATCATCGTTTAAGTTACCTAGCCTGGGACATTCTGTTATGTCAGCTTTTCACATTTCTTTTGCTATCATCCAAACTCCTGTACATGGTGAAGGAGGCCCTGCCTGGTAGGATATTCGTCTATATCTCCTGCATCACCTGATGCCACAATGCCCTCCCTCTCCCCCCTCCAGAAATATCAGTCCTCTCTTTTCCTCTCTGTGTCTCTGACTGACCCAAATCATCCAATTTTGAGCCTTCAGAACTGCATTCCTATCCCATCCCATTAAACAGGGTGGCAATTTGATTACCGTTGGTTTCTTCCACCAGTGTGCAGGCTCAGGAGAGAAGGAACCACACCTATTTCTACTACCACTGTACCTTTTGCCTAGTGTGCTAGTTTCATATCTTGGCATGCAGTTGCTGCGCAAATATTTGCATAATGAATAAATAAAGGAGTATATTGGTCCAACTTAACCAGTGGAGACTAGCTTGGTCCTCAGAGCATAGCACTAGGGGAGTAGCTGGAGATATAGCTACAGTTAAGTTGCCTGATGTGAAGAACTGACTCATTGGGAAAGACCCTGATGCTAGAAACGATTGGAGGCAGGAGGAGAAGGGGACAATAGAGGATGAGATGGTTGGATGGCATCACCAACTCGATGGACATGAGTTTGAACAAGCTCCGGTAGTGATAGATAGGGAAGCCTGGCATGCTGCAGTCCATGGGGTCACAAAGAGTTGGACATGACTGAGCCATTGAACTAAGCTGACATGTCCAAAAATATTGGCAGAAATTCAGAAGGCTGACAAAAGCAAGCATCACAGAGGATACAGATACATAGGATCTCTAACATTCCTGACGATTATACCAATTTGTACAACTTCTTTGAAAAACTCCCTTGGCTTGAGCTGCAAAAGTAGTGTTTCTCAGCCAGGATGATTTCGCTGCCCCTCAACCCTGAAAGGATATTTGGCAATGTCTGGGGTTATTCTCAGTTGTCACAGCTGGGTTACACATGCTTTCCAGCATCTAGTGGATAGGGGCCAGGGATACTGCTAAACATCCTACTGTGCACAGAATAGCCTCCAAAGCAAGAATTAACACGACCAAAATGCTGAGAACACCACATATGAGAAACTCTGTACTAGAGCAAACTATGTATCATATATATCATATGTGAGCCAGGATGATTTCGCTGCCCCTCAACCCTGAAAGGATATTTGGCAATGTCTGGGGTTATTCTCAGTTGTCACAGCTGGGTTACACATGCTTTCCAGCATCTAGTGGATAGGGGCCAGGGATACTGCTAAACATCCTACTGTGCACAGAATAGCCTCCAAAGCAAGAATTAACACGACCAAAATGCTGAGAACACCACATATGAGAAACTCTGTACTAGAGCAAACTATGTATCATATATATCATATGTGTCTTATACACAGATCAGATAACCAACCCACACTTAACAAGAAGAGACATCACAAACTGTAGCAGCACTGCTCACAGCGGGAAAAGCTAGAACTGGGTTAAAGGCCCAGCTTTGTAGAATACATTGTGGTATATTCACCCAAAGGAATATTAGACAAAATGAATTAACTAAAATGGCATAAAACAAGCTGGTTGAATCATAGCAATATTAAGTGAAAAAATAAAAACCAATATACTTTCGCAAGGTAAAGCCAGTTAAAAGTATGCTTCTTACTTTTATAAACATATACTTGATAGAGATATAGAGAGCCACTGAAATTATTTAAAAATAAAGCAAAAGGATTGATAAATATGAGATTTGGGATAATGACTTTTCAACTGGGAAATACCATGGAGGCATGGTATTGTGGAAAGTCATGCAGTTAATGTAAGTTAAGGCGCTACATTTGCTTGGAGTTATGGGTTTGTAGGTACTCAGTACATTATTAAAGATCACTAAACTAATAAATAGACAAACACCAGGCAATCCTTAGATTAACAATAAGAGCACATCATGAATCCAAGATGAAGGTTAAAATGATTCCATGCAACTGAGGACCAGCTTCAGAGTAGAAAATTTCCTGCTGTGGACTACTGGTTCTCACAGAATGTCCTGAAAGGCTGCACTGCTCTAAGAAAGAGCCCTTTTACATGTTTTAAATGGGCCCACTACCTATGATGTCATTAAAAAAAAGAACATCTGCTTCTAACATAAAATGAAAGCTTTGAAAACACTGTTGTAAGTGAGAAGTCAGTGAGTGTTTTAAAAGGGAGGGTATGAGATCTGTGACATAAAAAATTACACAATGATCAAGGAGGTGACACTTAGTGATGCTCAGAGTTCAAAAAGGACAGCACTGGACTGCAAAGGGATGACTCACACATGGTGTGAATCCAGAAATCAACCACAGGAAGGGAAGAGGAAAGAGATATGTTCAGGTACCTCCAGACTGATCACAGCGTGGAAGTAAAAAGAGATCGAAAGAGATGGATATACACATGTAATTGAACCCACAGTAGTGTAGTGTTAGAGGCCAAGGAGCAAATAAGTGAGAAGCAAGCTAGTCCACCTGTCTGCTCCCTTTCTTTTCTTAGAAGGTATTAGGACCAAAGCCTGTGCGAGAAATGTGGGCAGAGCAAGAAAGATGGTGTCCTAGATGGTTTAAAAGATGATTCCAATAAGGGAGAAGATATGGGCAGCCACATTTCTTACTGCTGGGGAAATGAGTTACATATCCAGAAAAAGAAGATGCTTAAAAAGACATTCTAGTGTTAGACTGGAATTGAAACATAATAACTCATGGTTTGAAAGAGTGAAACAGAGCTGTAAAAGTGGGTATTCATACACACACACACACACCACATATATATATTTCTTAGTTCTATCTACAATGAGAGGCTTCAAGTCCTAATTTTCAAGACTTTCTTCAAAATAACTTTCTTAAACTCTTGAAGAAGTTTTAAGGAAAGAGTCAGGAACTGTTTCAGATTTATGGAGACTACAAGAACAGGACAACTGTGTGACCCTTTGGCTATAAGGATATTATTGAGTTATTTGACAATACTTGCATGGAATATTTGGATTGGGATGTTACCAATGAAGCAACATCAATTTCCTGATTTTACTAACTATGATTATTCTATAAATAAGGAAAATGTTTTTGTTTGGAGAAAATTCGTATTGAAGTATTCAGGCACACTACCTGTGTATTCTCAGATGGCTCAAAAGAAAAAAAAATTGTCATTTTCTTTGTTTCTCTCTTAAAGTATTTTAAATGATAAAATAAAATTCACAAAACCTTTTATTCTTGTAGAAACAAATTACATACAACTTGAAAGGGGAAATGGTTAAGAAAATTATGACACTGGGTGTTTGAGAAGGTGAAGGTGAAGTCGCTTAGTTGTGTCCAACTCTTTGCGACCCCGTGGACTGTAGCCTACCAGGCTTCTCTGTTCATGGGATTCTCCAGGCAAGAGTACTGGAGTGGGTTGCCATTTCCTTCTCCAGGGGATCTTCCCGACCCAGGGATCAAACCCGGGTCTCCCACATTGGAGGCAGACGCTTTAACCTCTGAGCCACCAGGGAAGCTTGAGAAGATGGTTATAATACAGACACACGGGGGGAAAATAAGTGAGTTATTAGTGAAGCTTCTTCATAAAAGAGCAACAGGAAAGTAAATGAAGCTTTAGGAAATGAATATATAGGAAGGAATTTTTCACTGGAAGCCTGGTGTCTTCTATCTTAAGGTGATAGGGAGAAGTGGTCATTGAACTGCCTTGGATTTATTTATATAAAACAATAAAAGTATCAATAGCAACTTACAGAAAAAGCCAAAACTGAAGACTGAATATGCTTGTTGAGGGATCTTGTAGTCACAAGCTTTTTAGACTAATAGTCAAAGACTATTATTTATCAGTTAATTGGGAAGAGTTCAACAGGAGACTTGGATAGTAATAGCAAAAAGGACCACTGACTGATACTTTCACATCTAACTAACTATTCTCTCTTCATAGCGTTTACCTAAAGAGGATCCATCAATAATGCTGAGAACAATTCCTTCTTTCCGTAATCAACTTCCTAGGGGCAGATCATCCCCATAAAATTGAGGAAGAATAAAGATGGGATTAATAAAGGGGTGTGTCTACCCCTTCCCCATAAACAATCACAAGATTCCAGAAATGCTTATCCCTGTTCAAATAACACTGCAAGGCAAACATAACTCACACTTACATTGTAAAAAGTCTACTTTGGGCTAGATGCATTCCGTAAATCATCTTACTGTGTACTTTTGGCAGTGATGAAAAACAGGTATTATCCTCTTCTTGTTAAAAATAAAGGAATGGGGGCTCAGAGAGGTTAAGTAACTTAATCGGAGCTACACAAACTTGAAATGGGAGTAGAGATCTCTTTTTTGTCTTACCTTGAACCTCATTAATCCTTAGGTTACCTTGTAACCTAGATATCACTGCCCTCACATTACAGATAAGAAAAATAGTTTAAATGCATGCCTGGTTTAAAGTCGTGTTCCTTTCATCCCTTTCATCTTTTTTTCCCTTTAGTAATACCTGAGGTTTCTAACTATCATCTTCATTATATGATTAATTACCATAAAGTGGCTACAGCATGAATATTTGAAAAGCCATTTGTAGTTTACAAATGCTTTCAAGCACACTAAACTTCCATCTTATCAACAACTAAAGAGGAAGAATGGTTTTTTCTCCCAATTTTAGAGATGTAGACATTGACGTTCAGAGCAGTTAAGGGAACAGCTCAAATCACATAGTGACAGATTCTTACTGAGCATAGTAATAGTCATGACTGAAATCTGGAACAAATAGTCATGAACACGTAGTCACAACAAATTGTGTACGGGGGAATTGTAATGGGGAAATCCCCCATTACGTAGGGGAAA
The DNA here is from genome assembly GCA_006410675.1 of Oreotragus oreotragus. Classification (NCBI taxonomy): domain Eukaryota; kingdom Metazoa; phylum Chordata; class Mammalia; order Artiodactyla; family Bovidae; genus Oreotragus; species Oreotragus oreotragus. The sequence continues at coordinate 572,709 of SJYX01009297.1, read as the reverse complement.
ATGGCAGTTTAATTTGTTACCACAGTTAGTAAGTTTCCTCCTATTAAAATAGGCAAGAGACCCAAACGGGAACTGAAGTTACTCAGTGACCAGTGTTTCTGGATTTAAACATTTAGTGTGTTTCCTGCTGGAAGAGAAATGATGTGCTAGAGAAATAAGGACCCTCAGAAACTTGGCTGACAGTGGATCTGCCTGGTAGCTACTGTTCTGAGCATCTAGGAATTCTGCTGGTGCCTTCGGTCTGCCTCTGGACCCTGACAAGCGGTCAGAGCTTGCTCGCAAAGGATCAGAAATGGAAGAAAGACAGAAAGCCACTTCTGGATCTTCTCTGGTGGAGAAGATCTCCAGCCTCCATCGGAGAGGATCGGAGAGCACTGTCCAGATGGCCAGCTGCCTGGACAAGAGCCACTCTCTGTGTAAACATGCCTGGCAAATACTCTGTGGCTTGTACTCGTGGTTCCGGACCATCTGCTGAGACGGCCTGCAGAGGAGATAATGAGGTGGCTCCCTCAAGGTGACGAAACTAAAAATGAGCTCGTGAAGTCTTTGTCAAACTGAATCTAGTGACTTTTCCCCCAAACTTCTGAAACAAAGAATAACGAATTATGTTTTGCTACATCAATCTTCTGGATTTTAGAAACCTCTGCTGAGAGTTTTTCTCTGATAGGCCCACTTGATTTCTGATTGCTAGCAAGTTAACTATGGTGCTGGAGAAGATTCTCGAGAGCAAAGAATTCCTTGAGAGCAAGGATTTCCTTGGACAGCAAGGAAATCACACCCGTCAGTCCTAAAGAAAATCAACCCTGAATATTTATTGGAAGGACTGAGGTTGAAGCTCCAATACTTTGGCCACCTGATGCAAACAGCCAACTCATGGGAAAAGACCCTGATGCTGGGAAAGACTGAGGGCAGGAGGAGAAGGAGGTGGCAGAGGATGAGATGGTTGGATGGCATCATTGACTCAATGGACATGAGTTTGAGCAAACTCCAAGAGATAGTGAAGGACAGGGAAGCCTGGTGTGCTGCAGCCCAAAGGGTCACAAAGAGTTAGACATGACTGAGTGGCCGAACAATGAACAACAGTCAGTTAATGTGCTCTATAAACTCTGTGAAAGCTGAGGCACCATCTTTCCTAGGAGCAAGTGCCCGGCGTAGTGCTGAGCACACAGCAGCTACTTGATTCACACTATGATAGGTGAATATATAGAACATGATTCCTTAACACAGCAGAAACTGATGTCATTGAATGATCAATACTTCAGACTCAATTCCTTAACTTCAAAAGAGAACATAATTCAAATGTTCCCAATGTTCATTGCAGCCCTGTTTACAATACTCAGGACATGGAAGCAACCCAAATGACCATCAGCAGAGGAATGAATAAAGATGTGGTACATATATACAATGGAACATTACTTGACCATAAAAAGGAAAGAAAGTGAGTCATTTGTAGAGATGTGCATGGACCTAGAGATGGTCATACAGGGTGAAGTAAGTCAGAAAGAGAAAAACATTATCATACGTTAACATTCATATGTAGAATCTAGGAAAATGTTATAGATGATTTTATTTGCAAAGCAGAAATAAAGCCATTGATGTAGTAATCAAACATATGGATACCAAGTGGGAAAGAAGGTGAATGAATCAGGAGATTGGGATTGACATACATACACTACTATGTATAAAATATATAACTTATGAAAACATACTGTATGGCACAGGAAACTCTACTCTGCACTCTGTGGTGACCTAAATGGGGAGGAAATCTAAAAAAGAGGGTCAGAGGGGATATATACACACATATACATATATGTATATGTATGCATATATGTATATATATATGTGTGTGTGTGTGTGTATTCATATAGCTGATTTACTTAACTTTACACTAGAAACTAACACAAAACTGTAAAGCAACTATACTCAAATAAAAATTAACTTAAAAAAGAGAATGAGTAAGAATTGGTAACAGTGCTAAGATTTCTTTCAGCTCATCATTCTCTCCTTGCAACTTTAGAGAATGCACTGTTCCTACCTGTGCACTTTCGTTGGGAACAAAGGTGACCATGAGGCATCCAAATCGCTTTATTGTCATATTCGGAGAATCCTCAAATAGTGGAAAGTGGGACATGAGAGGGATGAGCCAGCTCACAGTGAAGATCCAAGAATTAGAGAAGCCAGTTAGACGCTCAAGAAAAGGACTTACAGGAGCAACAGAAATTACCCAGTGACCACAAACATGTGTCCACGATGGCAGCTCGCAGCAGGGAAGAGATTCTTGCGAGGACACAGCCACTGCTATCTACTGAGAGACAAAGATCAGTGCAGAAGATGCCCAGCAACAGTATTTAAAGTGAATTAATGAAGACTGTTCAGGCAGAGGGATCATATGCATATCTGTTTTCTAAGATTATCTTGGTCTGGCCTGTTTTGCAAACCTCCCTTCCTCTTGTTGATTCTATGCAACAGTCTTCTAAGAAACCCCTTTTCAGGGTCAACCAAAGTTGGTTTCATTCATTTGCAAGCAAGAATAAACTTCCATTCGGGGAAATACTGCCAATAGGCAATTAGAGTTGCCCGGTTTCCTGGAAGGTATTATGTGCTTTGGAGAGGAAGCAAGAAAAACCACTGTGTTAGGTGCTTGGGAAAGCTTTCCCTAGCAGCCTAGTACCACGAGAAGGAATGCAACATGGAGGCAGGGGCATTTTCAAATGATGAACTCTGATGACTTTGACACAGTGTCCAGATACATCACTCACTTATTCTTCCATCCACAACTATTACTTTAGTACCTACTGTGTGCCAGGAGTTATGCTAGATTCCAAAGATGTGACAGTAAGATCTCCAGCCCTCTCAGGTCGGAAATGCTGGTCCTGAGATTCAGCTGCCTGCATGGGAATACTGGTATTATCACTTCCAGCTATGAGATCCTAGGCAGTTGACTTCACCTCTCCATGCCTGTCTCATCAGTATGGTAGTATTAACAGCATCCACCACATTCAGTTGCTGTATTAATTACTGATAGTGCAGTACCCCATACAGTTATTGTGTTAATTTATTTAATCCTCCCTGTAACACTTGTAGAACAGTCCCTCACATGAATGATGCCTCTGATATGTTAGGAGTGACTTCTTTTCTGAATTTTATCAGCAGCAGCATTGGATGAAAGTTGGATACAGAATAGGCAACAGATAAACATAATACATTTGAAAAGTGTTGTAAACAAGGATATGCAGAACAGTGCATGTCAAAAAGATGCACATTGAAAAGAAAAACCTGGAAAAGCCATTCCAAACAAGTAATTCTGGAGGAAACAGAACGTCTACAGGGTCGAGGGGGTATATGAGGTTAAGAGAAATGAACCACATTCAGGATGGTTAAAGGCCATATGGCAAGCAGAGGGGTGGGGAAGGGAGAGGGAACTCTGAGTGATGGGAACTGGAGAGGTAAGCAGGAGCTAAAGCGTGACGATTCATATTAAAGACCAGTGGATATCCACTGAAGAGCTTTGAGCAGGGGAGAGTTACGAGCAGCAACATTCACTGGACACAGCCTGAAGAATACCCTGGAAGCTCATGGGGAGAGCATTTAGACCGGTGTTTCCATGGCAAATGGAGCTGACATGGTGCTTGAGATACACATGTAAGAGCAGAGTAAAGAGAACTTGGTAATCTATTCAAGGTAAGAAAACCACAGGAAAAGGAGAAACATCTGATGAGACCCCAGAACAGACCATAAGATAGAAAGTGGGGCCCTTTAATGGAATATGAAACCAGAGGCAGTAGTAGATTCAGGGTGAGGGAAAAGGGAAGGTAAATTTATCTGGGGGCAAATGGACTTTCAGATGCCCTGGGGATACCTAGATAGGTAATTCCAGTAGGCTTCTATGGGGCTCAGGGTCAGAAGTCTGAGCTGCTGATTTAGAGATGAATGCCAGTGGCAGTGAACTGAAGACATTATTGAAGAATGATGTGTCGACTGAGAAGATATCCTAGAATGGAATCCAGAAGGAAAAACTATCACTTAAGGGTTTGGTCAAAGGCTATGAAAAAGAATGCAAGGGGGCAGGCAGGGAATTAGGAGCAAGCCCAGAAAAAGCAGCAACATGGACTCCAGAAAGGAGGGATTGCAGCAAGAGGTGTCATCAACATCAAAGAACACTGTAAAAAGTTCCAGCAAGGTTAGAAATGGAAACTGTCAACTGACAGAGTGGTGCCCAATTAGAAGACCGGTTTCAGTGATGACATAGAAAACCAGTTTCTGTGGGTTTAGGATGCAAAAGCCAGTCTAGTAACAGGTTAAGGAGGAATAAATGCAAGATGAGAAGTAAGACAAACAATACAAACAAAAATTTTAAGCATTCTACCTGTAAAGAACATGAAAGATGTAATATTAGAGTTGAAGGACGGATCTGAAGGAAGAAGTATGGAAGAGACTTGCTTTAGGACCCTTTCTCTGACAACTGTTTCTTTCGCTTCAACAAAGAATATACTTCCGCTAAGTCCAGCCATTGTTTAAAGATGCTATACAAGCTATTTTAAAACACAGTATGAAGGCCACATAGAAAAAACAAATCTACCTTTGGCCCAGAATGATAACCTGGAAAACATCAAAATCTTGAAGATTCAAGAGTTTTAGATTTATGTATATCCTGAAATATGTTTAAGCTCCTGAAGCATTTACTTATTTTAGTGCAGATGATTTATTGGGACAGCCATCTACAACTTTCCCCAGTTTACATTAATTTTATATCTTTGTCACCTTTTTGACAATAGGATGCCGTAGTACCTGATTATAAAATAATTTAATTTTGACCCTTTTTATAACATTTGACAAGTTCATTTTCTCCATGATTCTCATATTTGAACTTTTTTTATTATTTGTGTAACTATATGTGTATGCTCAAAATTTTGAAACCAGATGATTTCATTTTACAATGTGATGAATTCCAGGTTCTGGGAATAATAATTTGGATGTAATAATAATATAATTTAAAATATGTTTCACTGACTTATTACACCAATGTTGATGCTGTTAAGAGAGCTTAAATGAATTAAACTCAGTACAAACATAGTAGAAAAGGGAGGTTTCTAAGCAACAAACAACAGCAACAATAACAAAAGTAGGTTGAGACTTAACCATCTGGAAGTTTACTTAGAAATTAACAACTTTGGGAAAATTTATCAAAGTAAACAGCTGGATCAATTACATTTTCCTCTGGAAATGGTAACAGATGACATCCAAACTGCATAAGCAAATTGAGTATCAGACACTGAAAATTCGAGACACATACCAGACATTGAAAATTCTCAGCTAGGCAGCACAACATTGATTCAGAAAGTCCAGCACTGTGATAGTGAATTACCTGTGATGTTGTGGTATTCAGTTCAGGTCAGTCACTCAGTCGTGTCCAACTCTTTGGGACCCCATGAATCGCAGCACGCCAGGCTTCCCTGTTCATCACCATCTCTCGGAGTTCACTCAGACTCACGTCCATCAAGTCCATGATGCCATCCAGCCATCTCATCCTCTGTCATCCCCTTCTCCTCCTGCTCCCAATCTCTCAAGCATCAGAGTGTTTTCCAATGAGTCAACTCTTCGCATGAGGTGGCCAAAGTACTGGAGTTTCAGCTTCAGCATCATTCCTTCCAAAGAAATCCCAGGGTTGATCTTCTTCAGAATGGACTGGTTGGATCTCCTTGCAGTCCAAGGGACTCTCAAGAGTCTTCTTCAACACCACAGTTCAAAAGCATCAATTCTGCGACACTCAGCCTTCTTCACAGTCCAACTCTCACATCCATACATGACCACAGGAAAAACCATAGCCTTGACTAGATGTGGTATAGAGAGGTTGAATCTCATGGTCCTTGGAAGTTTCCCTATATAAATTTAGTAAATGTGGCACACTACAGTTCAACTACCTCTTTTTGTTAGGGCTTTAAAAAGCCTGAATATACTTTTTCAGTTAACGGAAATGTTCAAGCACTACTGCAAACAGCAAATAAATTTTCAAAAAGGAATGTCTTAACTATGTACTTAGTTGAATTAAAAGTTGACAGTAGAATCTAGGTAGAGTATATAGATGTGCACCATATAATTGTTTCCATTATAGTATATGCCTATGTCCCCTGGTGGCTCAGGTGGTAAAGAATCTGCCTGCAATGCAGGAGACCTGGGTTTGATCCCTGGGTTGGGAAGATCTCCTGGAGAAAGGAATGGCAACCCACTCCAGTATTCTTGCCTGGGGAATTCCATGGACTGGGGAGCCTGCCAGACTACAATCCACAGGGTCACAGAGTAGAATGCGACTGACTGACTATGACTTACACGTACACATAGCATATATGCCTCAAGATAAAATGGTAATTCAAGTAGGAGGTTTGAAACAGGTTTAAATATGACAGTTACAGCCAGTCCATCCTAAAGGAGATCAGTCCTGGGTGTTCACTGGAAGGACTGATGCTGAGGCTGAAACTCTAGTACTTTGGCCACCTCATGAGAAAAGTTGACTCATTGGACAAGACCCTGATGCCGGGAGGGACTGGAGGCAGGAGGAGAAGGGGACAACCGAGGATGAGATGGCTGGATGGCATCACCGACTCGATGCACATGAGTCTGGGTGAACTCCGGAAGTTGGTGATGGACAGGGAGGCCTGGCATGCTGCGATTCATGGGGTCACAAAGAGTCAGACACAACTGAGTGACTGAACTGAACAGTAAAATAAAAATACACAGATGAAATCTTAAATTAGCAAAGAACAGAAAGTATTCATCTTATAAGTGAAAAGACAAGGTAAATAAAACTTTTAAAAGACTAATAGATAATAAACATAAAATATGGAGGAAATAAGACAACATATCACAATAGAGTTAAATGGCTGCATCCTTTTACTAAAGACAAATACCTACCTATGTGATGCCTATAATAAATACCAGCAACACAAAAGGGGAAGGGAAAGTTTTAAACAGTAAAAGAAGAAGCAAAGAAAGTAAAAAGGAATCCCTTCAATAATTCTACAAAAACAGAAATTATTTAAATATGCAGCCTTGCTTTGAATCCAAGCCAAGAGGGAATGGTTTGATTTTGCCTTTTTGGATGTTTCAATCACTTTCTTCCCTCCTTCCTTAAGTGTTAGGAATCAAGCTGAGTAAGATACTAAGCAGCAACTTAAAAGGCCGAAGTTAAAAGTGTTGATTTGCACTCAAGTAGATTTCATGGGCTTTGGTCTATTTCTCTCCGGAGTTGGGGGTTTCCTTTCTCTGTATCCTTTTCTCCAAAGTGTTGGGCTCTGAGTCTCAAAGGGAATGACATGCTTGATTTTCATTTCTTAAAGGACTTCTGACTCTTTGGGTTTAGGATGTTAAGAGCTTACATAATAACTTATAGCATAGTGATTTACCAAGTGCTGAAGTCTCATAGCAACTCAGAAGATTGGGGTAAAATTATCAGACCTCAAAACAACCACATGAAAGGTGGAAGACCCAAGCAACTCTCTTGCCTATACGATGATATGAGACAAGTTCGTAAGAACTTTTGGTACCACAGGAACCCTCACTATCATCCTCAACAAAACAAGCACCTCATACATCCTGCAATACCGTAGGGGCAGTGTGAGATCAGGGGAGTCAACACCTCACCTTGTAAACAGAAAATAAGCAAATACAAGCAGTGACTGTCTGCTAAATATTTCACTCTAGAATAGGTGGGACTGCTGCATGATAGAATATAATTCAGATGCAAGGATAAACGTAATACACATCTGCTCCTAAATTCTGACTATGTAGGAATGACATGCTTGATTTTCATTTCTTAAAGGACTTCTGACTCTTTGGGTTTAGGATGTTAAGAGCTTACATAATAACTTATAGCATAGTGATTTACCAAGTGCTGAAGTCTCATAGCAACTCAGAAGATTGGGGTAAAATTATCAGACCTCAAAACAACCACATGAAAGGTGGAAGACCCAAGCAACTCTCTTGCCTATACGATGATATGAGACAAGTTCGTAAGAACTTTTGGTACCACAGGAACCCTCACTATCATCCTCAACAAAACAAGCACCTCATACATCCTGCAATACCGTAGGGGCAGTGTGAGATCAGGGGAGTCAACACCTCACCTTGTAAACAGAAAATAAGCAAATACAAGCAGTGACTGTCTGCTAAATATTTCACTCTAGAATAGGTGGGACTGCTGCATGATAGAATATAATTCAGATGCAAGGATAAACGTAATACACATCTGCTCCTAAATTCTGACTACGTCCCAGGGATGGGGGAAAAGAGCATCAACCCAGTTTTATTACGTATCATAGGCTAGTCTTTTAAAACAGACAATAGTCAAAACATTTCAGTAAGAAATGATGACTTTTCAAGAGTTATCAGGAGTGAAGGAATATTCACATCCTATTAATTGTTTTCTGTGCCATAAAAAAAAAACACACACACAAAATGTTTATGGTGTGTTTATCTTATGCCAAACACTACGCTATGTGATTTAGGAAGACTATTTTATTTGGTCTTCATGAGTAAGTTCTATGACTGTCTCTTTTCACAGAGGAAGAGAGACAACCTCTGAGCATCTCAGGAACTGACTTCTGTGTATGTGATCCTAGCAAGTAACAGAGCAAAGACTTGGGCTAGGTTCTACCTGACATCCAATCTGATGATTATTTCCCTGCAAGTTCTACAGACTCCCTAAGAAAGTCAAATTAGGGCAGTCATATACTGAGATGCGGAGAAGGCAATGGCACGCCATTCCAGTACTCTTGCCTGGAAAATCCCATAGACGGAGGAGCCTGGTGGGCTGCCGTCTATGGGGTCGCACAGAGTCGGACGTGACTGAAACGACTTAGCAGCAGCAACATATTGAGATAAGGAAAACTGTGTTATCTCATAGGAGGTTTGGCAGACACTAAATTCTTCCTATGTGAATCCTAAAAGAGTTAGATAATTTCTAGGGAAAAAAATAAACTATGGCACACTGCTTAACATTGGGAATCTTGAAATTAACATTGAGAGTATAGTGGGTGCCATACCTACTTCATAGCAGATTTTCAAAGTCTCTCTACATTATTATATGCAATAATAATACCCCATTATTAATCAGTCCTTTTATATTATTTCTCTTATGTTAGGTTTCTATCCTACCTGATGCCTTTTTCCCCATCAGTTACAATTTCCTGGGCTCCCTAAAAATGGAGAGGTAGTAGATAGCAAATAACAGTGAGTGCCAGGACTTTTTCCCCTCATTTTCTTTAAGTTATCTCTGATTCCCTTGATAATTTAAGAGAATAAAGGAAACGTGGACTTCAAAGTTACGACAAACCAATCTTTGTAAAATGGCACATCGATTTTAAGATTTGGGAAATAATTTCAGATATAAAAGGGTAAACACAAACCCTAATTGAACTTAAAAGTTCCTGGCCATAATTATGAAAATTAATACAATACATATGGAAAATTCTAACATGTTCTAAGCACTTAATGCAGCAACTGCTTACCTGGCAAATGCAGTCTATTCCTGAAGTAAAGAAGAAGATAGAAATGAAAAGATTTGGGCAACTGAAAGAGTCCACTGTAAGTCACAAGCACACTTGCCTACAGAGGTGAGGCAGATGCTGGACCAAGGAGGACCTGTGGGGACTATGAGGACGCTGCATCTGAAGAGGGCAGCAGCTACCCAGCTCCAGTGGGTTTCTGCCTCGTAGGCGTGTGGGTCCAGGTCACAGGCTCTTTCAAGTTTTAAACATAAGAAGGACTTTCAGACGTTTCATGTGGAATGGTCTCATCTTTAAAATATTGTGAGGTTCAGAAAACAACAACAACAACATCGCTGCATCCAAACTGGAGCCAAGATAAAGCAACAAGTGGCTCAACTCCTGGCTACCATCCACTAATGTAAAAACAAGCAGAAGCCTTAATTAAAACAGTCAGGAGGCCAGACCTTCTTCTCACGGCCTAGGAGAGCAGAGTCCAACATGGAAGAGAAGGACTTTCCTTCCTTTCCTGGCAAGAGCTCAGCCAGTGAGAGACTGTCACAGTTCAGCCGATGAGAAGACACCCACTCTTTGCTTACTGTGACTCTCCCAACATCTGTTTCCCCTCTACAAAAGAGTTCTCCTTCTCCCTTCTCCCGCTCCATTTTTGCTGGGGAGTTGCTAGGGGTCACTATCCTTGTAGACCCTGAACCACAATTCTTTGATGACCTTGAATAAACCCACTTGTGCTGGGGAAATAACTGGCAGTCTATTTTAGGTCAAGGTCACCCTACTTAAGCATTGAAGCCTAGGCAAAACATATAACTCACTCAAAATCAGACATTTAGAAAGAGACAGGCTTTAAAATAGAACCCAGCATCCCTCACCCTCTCTCTGTTTATGTCACAACCCTCAGAGAGACGATGGATGAGCTTTCTTGCCTGCTGTTCCTCTAGGACACAGTGGCAAGCCCAGAACCGAGCTATAATCTGGGGAATAAACTGAAGACAAGTAGTAACCGTAGACAACACTCTCTGTCCATCAGTCAATCAAGAATGCACCATTAACTCCTTAGAAATAGCAAGTTCTACCCTTGGGCAGGCTGTTAGCATCGATAAAGGGGATTCTTCTTAGCGTCTTCATCATTAAGTGAATCGAGAACTGTGCTTGGGAGAAGAATCATCACTGAAACACAACACAAGGCAAAAAATAAAAAACTAAGTTTATTCGTATTTATGTCATATGGCATTTTTCTTCTCAAAGCGTTTTTCAAAATTATTTTAAAATATCGATTCTTGCCTGCAATCACGTCTCATTACAAGTCAATGAGAATTCATGGCTCTTTCGCTCCTTGTATTACTCAAAGCACTCAGAGAGCCGCAGAATGAGATTAAGAACATCTCACACTCTGAGATTCTCTACAGGAGACTTGTCTGGTCCCTCACATACATTGAATCCATCTTCTGCTAGCCCAGGCTTTGGTCTCATCCCAAGCAAACCCACAGACTGGCAGATTCAATATGTCATTTCTATTTCCCAACTATGTTAAAAACAAATTCAAAATTAGTAAGAAAAAGAAACTTTGCCCTCATATCATCCAAAAACATCTCTTTTAACCTTTCCCTTGGAGAAAGTCTGGTCTAAATACAGCATTTTACAAATGTTAATGTTATCACAGCTTCCTGATTTCTGATAATGGTGTTTCCTTCATTATGAAGTATCCAGTGTTATAGGGAAATGTGTTTCCTATATTATATCTGTGCAAATATTAAGAGTAACACAAAATACACGTTGTCTTAAATGTGTCAGACATTCTCACCTGTCTATGGACATTCTAGCTGTCTATGAGACAGCTGCTATTGACTCCAAGGCACAGATGAAGAAACTGGGACAGAGGTAAGTTAAGTAAGTGGCCAAAGATTATCAAGCCAGTTGTAGCAAAGCTAGTGCTTCAGTCCAGGAAATCTACCTTCAAAATCCAAATACTTACTAGACCATGCTGCCTCACTACAAAGCATCAGCAAGAATATGATTTCCTTCATTATGAAGTATCCAGTGTTATAGGGAAATGTGTTTCCTATATCTGTGCAAATATTAAGAGTAATACAAAATATATGTTGTCTTAAATGTGTGAGACATTTTGACCTGTCTATGGACATTCTAGCTGTCTATGAGACAGCCACTATTGACTCCAAGGCACAGATGAAGAAACTGGACAGAGGTAAGTTAAGTAAGTGGCCAAAGATTATCAAGCCAGTTGTAGCAAAGCTAGCGCTTCAGTCCAGGAAATCTACCTTCAAAATCCAAATACTTACTAGACCATGCTCCCTCACTACAAAGCATCAGCAAGAATATTCCTGGCTGTCTCACACCTGCCATGGTTAACAGACACACTACGAGGAAGCTGAGGGCCTGGAGGTCCTTGCAGTCTTTGGTCCCATACTAAAGGCTTTCCTCAGGACACTCTCACCCTAAGGGCATAAGATGTAGGATCATCTTTAATCAGGGCTCTTGAGAACTCAGTATTATTCCGGAAGCCATTGCAAGTCTGTGGGGNTGTAGACCCTGAACCACAATTCTTTGATGACCTTGAATAAACCCACTTGTGCTGGAGAAATAACTGGCAGTCTATTTTAGGTCAAGGTCACCCTACTTAAGCATTGAAGCCTAGGCAAAACATATAACTCACTCAAAATCAGACATTTAGAAAGAGACAGGCTTTAAAATAGAACCCAGCATCCCTCACCCTCTCTCTGTTTATGTCACAACCCTCAGAGAGACGATGGATGAGCTTTCTTGCCTGCTGTTCCTCTAGGACACAGTGGCAAGCCCAGAACCGAGCTATAATCTGGGGAATAAACTGAAGACAAGTAGTAACCGTAGACAACACTCTCTGTCCATCAGTCAATCAAGAATGCACCATTAACTCCTTAGAAATAGCAAGTTCTACCCTTGGGCAGGCTGTTAGCATCGATAAAGGGGATTCTTCTTAGCGTCTTCATCATTAAGTGAATCGAGAACCGTGCTTGGGAGAAGAATCATCACTGAAACACAACACAAGGCAAAAAATAAAAAACTAAGTTTATTCGTATTTATGTCATATGGCATTTTTCTTCTCAAAGCGTTTTTCAAAATTATTTTAAAATATCGATTCTTGCCTGCAATCACGTCTCATTACAAGTCAATGACAATTCATGGCTCTTTTGCTCCTTGTATTACTCAAAGCACTCAGAGAGCCGCAGAATGAGATTAAGAACATCTCACACTCTGAGATTCTCTACAGGAGACTTGTCTGGTCCCTCACATACATTGAATCCATCTTCTGCTAGCCCAGGCTTTGGTCTCATCCCAAGCAAACCCACAGACTGGCAGATTCAATATGTCATTTCTATTTCCCAACTATGTTAAAAACAAATTCAAAATTAGTAAGAAAAAGAAACTTTGCCCTCATATCATCCAAAAACATCTCTTTTAACCTTTCCCTTGGAGAAAGTCTGGTCTAAATACAGCATTTTACAAATGTTAATGTTATCACAGCTTCCTGATTTCTGATAATGGTGTTTCCTTCATTATGAAGTATCCAGTGTTATAGGGAAATGTGTTTCCTATATCTGTGCAAATATTAAGAGTAATACAAAATATATGTTGTCTTAAATGTGTGAGACATTTTGACCTGTCTATGGACATTCTAGCTGTCTATGAGACAGCCACTATTGACTCCAAGGCACAGATGAAGAAACTGGACAGAGGTAAGTTAAGTAAGTGGCCAAAGATTATCAAGCCAGTTGTAGCAAAGCTAGCGCTTCAGTCCAGGAAATCTACCTTCAAAATCCAAATACTTACTAGACCATGCTCCCTCACTACAAAGCATCAGCAAGAATATTCCTGGCTGTCTCACACCTGCCATGGTTAACAGACACACTACGAGGAAGCTGAGGGCCTGGAGGTCCTTGCAGTCTTTGGTCCCATACTAAAGGCTTTCCTCAGGACACTCTCACCCTAAGGGCATAAGATGTAGGATCATCTTTAATCAGGGCTCTTGAGAACTCAGTATTATTCCGGAAGCCATTGCAAGTCTGTGGGGAAAATTTTTGAGAAGGAGATATCCATGCACTGAGGGGGAAGAATTATCTACTTAGCCTTAAGATTATTTTGTTTTATCTCTAAACAGGAGACATACTGGGGAAGAACATCTGAAACAAGCAAGAGCAAGTGCAAGGTGCCTTCCTATCCAGCAGACTACCCAAAAAGTGTTAAGTCGCTCAGTCATGTCTGATGATTTGTGACCCTATGGACTACAGCCTGCCAGGATCTTCAGTCCATGGGATTTCTCAGGCAAGAATACTGGAGTGGGTAGACATGTGCTTCTCCAGGGGATCTTCCTGACCCAGGGATCAAACCTGGGTCTCTTGCATTACAGGCTAACTCTTTACTGTCTGAGCCACCAGGGAATCCCAGCAGGCTACCCAAGACCTTCCTGCACACTGGCTGCCTGCAGGGCTGAGGAAGGGGAAGGGCCAAGAAGGCACTAACGGGAAACGCAGGTTCAAACTGGATTTAAGTCAATAACATTTAGCAAGCAGCCTGCAAGCTCTCTCATTTTATTCTTCTGATAATCCCAAAAGGCAGATGTTACTGTATCTGGACACATAAAGAAATTGAGGTGCAGAGTTTTTAAACCACTTAACTAAGTTCAGCCCTGTTGGGAAGTAAGACCCAGAAAGCAAAACTTCAGGCCTGTGTGAACAAGTTTATGCTCTACAAGCAGTGGAGCGGGGGAAAAAAAGACCACTAGCCAGATACTCCTAGATTTCAATCATTCATGAAAAAGTACAAGCAGTATTAAGTCTATGGATTTTTAAGGTGTTTTCTCAGGATGCTGTTTATTTTGATATCCACATTTACACTGTGCATATGGCTCTGTGAAATGGTCCCCATTTATATTCAGAGAAAAGCAGAGAAAATAAATAGGCTGGCATTAAGTATGCTGGAACTAGAAATTACAGCATTAAAGGACATGAAGGCATTAGCCCTAGAATTTCTCAAGGAAATGCCCCTCACCCTCCAAGCTTCCAGATTTACAAATGACACCTCCCAGAATGCAAGGGATTAAATAAGAGCAGAAGCTAAACTTGGGCATCACATCACAAATGGCAAAACTCAACATGTCAGAGAACGTCTACCCTAACTTAGCGCCCACCAAACAAGGTAAAAAGAGAAGGTGGTTAAAAAGTCAACTGCCCAAGGTCAAAGAGCAAGCCCGCTGGACAAGCACAGACATTTGGGACATCCTTGTTATTAGCCAGGATACTGTCCTCCACTTTCTGGTTATCATGCAAGGCTTATAAGAGGAGTGCAGGACTCAGGACTCAGACGAACTAGGTTTGAAGTTCTGATGCTAATACTGATCTGTGACCTTGACCTATTTGTACACACCTTGGTTTCCTCATTAGCAAAATGGAGTGAATAACAGTGCCAACCTAGTAGAGTTATGATGACAGAAAAGACGCCAGAGTTAGCATGCACATCAGCATGGAGCCCAGTCCAAGGCTATGTTGAATATCTGTTATCAGCTTATTATGATGTCTCTGAAAACACATCATAAACTATAAAGTACCACTGGATGTTATTACAGTCTATTTTTTTTCTATCAAGGAAATGTACCATTGTATATAAATCTTTTCTTTCTTATACATCATAACAGCACTTAGGGAGTTGCAAAAGAATCTATAAAATCATCTTGCTTCTCGTCTTCTTTAATAGTCATAAATGTAAACTGCACACATAATCATTTTTAATATTCTTCCATACCAGAGTCCAGACTCAGATAGTGACTGCCTACTTTCACAATACTCCAGATCAGTCAAACAGCTCTCTCTGACAATTTATTCAAAACACAACTGAAAGATGTGATCTAAGAAAAAAAATAAATCTATGGTCTTTGTCTGGTGTTCCTGGCACGGAGCACCTAAAATCTTTGGGATTACTTAAATGGTAAGCATGTCTTCAGTTATTTGTAAAAGTCCTCTTAGCTCATACACTAATGAAATAACTCACAGCCAGGCCCCTAGGTAGCCTCAGATTGGGGGCTGGCAACAGAAACACCGAATAGGATGTAGTGTCAGAAGTGAACAGAGATGTTAGACCCCTGGTTGGTGTCAGAGAATTGTTGTTGGGATGATGCAAAAGGGAACGTCTTTGGTTTTGAGTCTTCTTTCATACATTGATAACTGGACTGGGTACGAGCTCTAACTTTTCTATCTCCTCTCGTGATTTCTAGATTCATTCTCTAGAGGGGCAGGAGAGGCTGTCTGCCCCTGAGGTTCTCAGGCTGTGTTTGTGGTTATTGGAGATCCGAGGCAGTCGCTGGATATGGTGAAACTAAACTGTTGGGTTGCCCAAAATGTTCACTTGGGTGTTTCCATCAGATGCTATGGAAAAGATGTTAAGATTCTATTTCAGTCCAATAGCATTTTAGAAGCAACCTTGATTGATCTACTAGGAACTTTTCTTATTACAGTCATCCCTGGCATTGAGAAAATCCTACCAGCTACATAATGACAAAGATGTGCTTGCTTCCAAGATATGTACAAGGATATGAGTCAGCCAGAGACCCAGGCAGTTTTCAAGAAGTATGTCGAACCAGACCCCTGTGCTTTCAGCCTTGATTCAACATGTTTGAATTTAAATGATCTCATCAAGGTCACACAGCTAAGGTATCTTCATTTCCACATTCACACAATAAGAAGTGATAGCAATTTTGAAAATCTGTTCAAAGAGCCACCTGAGTTAGACTCATCTGGTAGCTTGCAATGTCAGGTTACATTGCTCAGGATCTGATGAATCACATCTGAGTCTGTGACCTGGGAATCTACATTATCAACAAGCACTCCAGGCAATTCTGATACCCAGTAAAAATAGCCAACTTCAACGCATAACTCCTTTTATTCCATGATCTCAATCTATTACCCTAGTTCTATCATAACATTTTTCTAAGTGAGAAATAGGTAATTATTTGAATAAGGGCACTAACCATGCAGGCACTGCATACTCCAATATTAAGTATTACTGAGTGGTAAGGCTAGTTATAGAAAATCACCTCTTCTGCAATGTGTCAAACTAGGTAATTCTAATTATACTCCCCAATTCCCTGTACAATTTAACGCCTTAATCTTTGTACTAGCTCCTTTTGTGTGAGTTTTTCAGATAATGGTATTATTCTTCCATTTAATTGGTCTATACACCAGACCAGTTCCAATTTTTGTGACTGATGCGGTCATTTCAGGCAATGAGAAAATACGTTTAAATAGTTAATGCTAAGATGTATTACTTTTTAACCATTATAGAAGTATTCCTCAGAGTAAAACTGGATTTAATTCATTCTGATGTATTTAAATATGCAAACGCTTCTAAACCTAAACATTAGCACTGACTGATAAAATACATCTCCTTCAAAGGACATCCACTGTTGCAAAGTTTCAGACTGTTGCTCTGCCTTTTTTCTCTCCTTCAATATGCTACTGGAGATCAGTGGAGAAATAACTCCAGAAAGAATAAAGGGATGGAGCCAAAGCAAAAACAGTACCCAGTTGTGCATGTGACTGGTGATAGAAGCAAGATCTGATGCTGTAAAGAGCAATATTCCATAGGAACCTGGAATGTCAGGTCCATGAATCAAGGCAAATTAGAAGTGGTCAAACAAGAGATGGCAAGAATGAATGTCGACCTGCTAGGAATCAGCAAACTAAAATGGACTGTGAATTTAACTCAGATGACCATTATATCTACTACTGAGGGCAGGAATCCCTCAGAAGAAATGGAGTAG
Organism: Oreotragus oreotragus; assembly: GCA_006410675.1. Classification (NCBI taxonomy): domain Eukaryota; kingdom Metazoa; phylum Chordata; class Mammalia; order Artiodactyla; family Bovidae; genus Oreotragus; species Oreotragus oreotragus. The sequence continues at coordinate 555,405 of SJYX01009297.1, read as the reverse complement.
CCATCATGGTCAACAAAAGAGTCCAAAATGCAGTACTTGGATGCAATCTCAAAAAAGACAGAATGATCTCTGTTCATTTCCAAGGCAAACCATTCAATATCACAGATATCCAAGTCTATGCCCCAACCAGTAATGCTGAAGAAGCTGAAGTTGAATGGTTTTATGAAGACCTACAAGACCTTTTAGAACTAACACCCAAAAAAGATGTCCTTTTCATTATAGGGGACTGGAATGCTAAAGTAGGAAGTCAAGAAACACCTGGAGTAACAGGCAAATTTGGCCTTGGAATG
>SJYX01009297.1:528037-554546 GCA_006410675.1 Oreotragus oreotragus | reverse complement strand
GCTGAGCACCGAAGAATTGATGCTTTTGAACTGTGGTGTTGGAGAAGACTCTTGAGAGTCCCTTGGACTGCAAGGAGATCCAACCAGTCCATTCTGAAGGAGATCAGCCCTGGGATTTCTTTGGAAGGAATGATGCTAAAGCTGAAACTCCAGTACTTTGGCCACCTCATGCGAAGAGTTGACTCATTGGAAAAGACTCTGATGCTGGGAGGGATTGGGGGCAGGAGGAGAAGGGGACGACCGAGGATGAGATGGCTGGATGGCATCACGGACTCGATGGACGTGAGTCTCAGTGAACTCCGGCAGTTGGTGATGGACAGGGAGGCCTCGCGTGCTGCAGTTCATGGGGTTGCAAAGAGTTGGACACGACTGAGCTACTGAACTGAACTGAACTGATGAACAACTATATGCCAATACAAAGGACAATCTGGAAGAAATGGGCAGATTCTCAAAAATGCATACTTTCCCAAGACTGAACCAAGAAGAAATGGAATAATGAACAAATACTGGTAATGATACCGAATCAGAAAACTAAAAATTTCCAACAAACAAAGTCCAGGACCACATGGCTTCACAGGTGAATTTTAACTGAGGAGAAGAGTTAACACCTATCCTTCTTAAACTATTCCAAAAAAATTGCAGAGGAAGGAATGTGTCTAAACTAATTCTATGAGGCCAGCACCACTCTGATACAAAAGCAGACAGAGATATTACAAAAAAAGAAAATTACAGTCCAATATCATTGGAGAACATACATGTAACATCTTCATCAAAGTACTAGCAAACTAAATCCAATAATACATTAAAAACCAATAATACATTCAAACATCATGATTGAGTGGGATTTATTTCATGGTTGCAAGGATTTTTGAATATTTGCAAATCAGTGTGATACACTGTCAAACTGAAGAATGAAAAAATATGATCATCTCAACAGATACAAAAAAAAAAAGCTTTGGATAAAAAAAAAAACAACATCCATTTATGATAAAAACTCTATTCATGGGGTTGCAAAGAGTTGGACACGACTGAGCTACTGAACTGAACTGAACTGATGAACAACTATATGCCAATACAAAGGACAATCTGGAAGAAATGGGCAGATTCTCAAAAATGCATACTTTCCCAAGACTGAACCAAGAAGAAATGGAATAATGAACAAATACTGGTAATGATACCGAATCAGAAAACTAAAAATTTCCAACAAACAAAGTCCAGGACCACATGGCTTCACAGGTGAATTTTAACTGAGGAGAAGAGTTAACACCTATCCTTCTTAAACTATTCCAAAAAAATTGCAGAGGAAGGAATGTGTCTAAACTAATTCTATGAGGCCAGCACCACTCTGATACAAAAGCAGACAGAGATATTACAAAAAAAGAAAGTTACAGTCCAATATCATTGGAGAACATACATGTAACATCTTCATCAAAGTACTAGCAAACTAAATCCAATAATACATTAAAAACCAATAATACATTCAAACATCATGATTGAGTGGGATTTATTTCATGGTTGCAAGGATTTTTGAATATTTGCAAATCAGTGTGATACACTGTCAAACTGAAGAATGAAAAAATATGATCATCTCAACAGATACAAAAAAAAAAAGCTTTGGATAAAAAAAAAAACAACATCCATTTATGATAAAAACTCTCCAGAAAATGGTTCTTAAGGGAATATACCTCAACATAATAAAGACCACATATGACAAACCTACAGTTAATATCATACTCAATGATGAAAAGCTAAAAGAATTTCCTCCAAGATCAGGAAAAAGAAAATGATGCCCAGTCTCATTAATTATGCCTAACTTTCTCATTCAATGTAGTTTGGAAGTCCCTACTGCAGAAATCAGAGAATAAAAATAAATCAAAGAAATCCAAATTGAAAAGGAAGAAGTAAAACTGTGACTGTTTGCAGATATCAAGATAATAAACACAGAAGACCCTAAATACACCACCAAGAAACTACTAGAGCTCATCAATGAATTCACTAAAGTTGCAGGATACAAAACTAATACACAGAAATCTTGCACTTTTATACGCTAATAACAAATTACCAGAAAGAGAAATTAAGGAAACAGTCCCATATACTGCTGCATCAAAAAGAATAAAATACCTAAGAATAAATCCACCTACAGAGATAAAAGACATGTACTCAGAAGACTATGAGAAGCTGATGAAAGAGGCTGAAGGTAAAACAAAAAGATATAAAGATATACTATGTTCTTGGATTCAAAGATTTTATACTGTTTAAAGGACTGCTATCCAAGTCAATCTACAGATTCAATGCAATCCCTACCAAAATATCTAGGGCATTCTTCACAGAACTAAAACAAATAATTTTAAAATGTGTATGGAACCACAAAAGACCACAAGTAGCCAAAACAACCTTGAGAAAGAAGAACAGAGCTGGAGAAATCAAGCTCCTTAACATCAGACTATATGGCAAAGCTACAGTAATCAAAGGGTTTCCCAGATGGCTCAGGGGTAAGGAATCCACCTACCAATGCAGGAGATGTGGGTTCAATCCTTGATCTGGGAAGATCCCTTGGGAAGGAAATGGCCACCCACCCCAGTATTCTTGCCTGGAGAACCGCATGGAGGAGCCAGGCAGGCTACGGTCCATGGGACTGCAAAAAGTCAGACACAACTTAGCAACTTAGCAACAACAGTAATCCAAACATTAAGATACTGGTATAAAAACAGACACACAGACCAGTGGAAAAGCAGAAAGAACCCAGAAATATATCCACATACTTACGGTCAACTAATCTATGAACAAAAATGCAAGAATACAAAATTGCAAAAAAGGCAGGCTCTTCAGTAAGTAGTGCTGGGAAAACTGGACAGTGACATGTAAAAGAATAAAATTAGAACATTTTCTCATACCACATACAGAAAAAAACTCAACTAGATTAAAGACCTAAATGTAAAACCAGAAAACACAAAACTACTAGAAGAAAACATAGGCAAAACACTCTTTGATCTAAATCACTGCAGTACTTATGTTTTTGTCTCCTAAAGCAAAGGAAACAAAAGTAAAAACAAACAAATGTAAACTAACTAGACTTAAAAGCTTTTGGACAGCAAATGAAACCATCATCAAAAGAAAAAGACAACCTACTGAATGGGAGAAAATATATGCTAATAATATGACCAATATAAGGAGTTAATATCCAAAATATATACACTACTCATAGAACTCGACTATTTTTTTAAAAATCCATTAAAAAATAGGCAAGAGACCTGAACAGACTTTTTTTTTTCCCAAAGAAAACATATAGTCAATAAGAACATGAAAAGTTGTTCAACATCAGAGATATGCAAATTAAAACTACAATGAGATATCATCTCATACCTGTCAGAAGAGCTATCATCTAAAAGACCACAATTAACAAATGCTGATGAGAATGTGCAGAGAAGGGAACTCTCATATACTGCTGGTGGAAATGTACAATAATTTGGTGCAGCTACTGTGGAAAGCAGTATGAAGGTTTCTCGAAAATCTAAAAATGGAAATACCTACCAAATGTTCCAGCAACTCCTGGGTATATATCCCCCCAAATGAAAACACTAATTCAAAAAGATACCCATACCCCTAACTCAACCTGGCGCTCTATAACCAACTAGAGAGGTGGGATGCAGGTTCAACAGGGAGGGACATATGCTCATCTATGGCTGACTCATATTGATGTATGGAAGAAAGCAACACAATATTGTAAAGCAAGTATCTTTCCATTAAAAATTAATAAAATTTTCAAATATGCATGTACCCCAATGCTCATCACAGCATTATTTACAATTGCTAAGATATGGAAGCCCTAGTGTTCATCAATGAATAGACAGATAGAGAAGAGGCAATGTGCAGAACACTATTTAGTTGTAAAAGTGAAAGTGTCAGTCTCTCATTCATCTGTGACTTTGGAACCCCATGTACTGTAGCCTATCAGGCTCCTCTACCATGGGATTCTCCAGACAAGAATATTAGATTGGGTTGCCATTTCCTTCTTTAGAGGATCTTCCCAACCCAGGGATCAAATCCATGTCTCATGCTTAGCAGGTGAATTCTTTACCACTGAGTCACCTGGGAAGCCCATATTTACTTAGCTGTTAGAAAAGAACAAAATTTTGCCATTTGCAACAACATGGATGGACTTGGAGGGTATTATGTAATTAGTAGGGCTGACTTTATTTTTGAGGACTCCAAAATCACTGCAGATGGTGACTGCAGCCATGAAATTAAAAGACGCTTACTCCTTGGAAGGAAAGTTATGACCAACCTAGACAGCATATTAAAAAACAGAGACATTACTTTGTTAACAAAGGTCCACCTAGTCAAGGCTATGGTTTTTCCAGTGGTCATGTATGGATGTGAGAGGCGGACTATAAAGAAAGCTGAGCACTGAAGAATTGATGCTTTTGAACTGCGGTGTTGGAGAAGAGTCTTGAGAGTCCCTTGGACTGCAAGGAGATCCACCCAGTCCATTCTAAAGATCAGTCCTGGGTGTTCACTGGAAGGACTGATGTTGAAGCTGAAACTCCAATACTTTGGCCACCTGATGCAAAGAACTGACTCATTTGAAAAGACCCTGATGGTGGGAGGGATTGGGGGCAGGAGGAGAAGGGGACGACAGAGGATGAGATGGCTGGATGGCATCACTGACTCAATGGACATGAGTTTGAGTAAACTCCGGGAGTTGGAGATGAACAGCGAGGCCTGGCGTGCTGCAGTTCATGGGGCCGCAAAGAGTCAGATACGACTGAGTGACTGAACTGAACCGAGGGCATTATTCGTATTAACTGAAATACATCAGGTAAAGAAAGGCAAATACTGCATATCATTTATATGTGGAATCTTAAAAAAATAAAACAAACCAGTGAATGTAACAAAGGGGAAACCAAATCACTGATCCAGAGAACAAACTAGTGGTGATTACCAGTGTGTAGAGCAAGGCGGGGAAGGCCATGACAGGGGTAGAGAATTAAGAGGTGCGAAATGCTATGTATAAAATAAAAAAGTAACAAGGATACATTGTACAACACAGGGAATATAGCCAATATATTATAATAACTATAAATGGAGTATAACCTTTAAAAACTGTGAAGCTCTATGTTGTACATCAGTAAATTCTATAATATTTTACATCAACTATATCTCAAATTTTAAAAGGGAACTCGTATTTTGTACATTTTTAATTTCATTAATATTATAAACAAAAATTACAACAGGCTTTAGTTAGTCTCATCTGCAATGGCTTCAAAATTTTAAGAACACTGGTCCTTCACCATAGATCATTTGAGAAGCATTGGCAGCTTGCACTTATTTCTCATGAGAAATCTCAGAAATCTCATGAGAAATCTCAGAAATGATCAAATTCCTAAGACATGATGAGCCCATCTGTACGATTCTAAAAGCCTACGCATTCCATATACAGGACATGGGCATGCCATACCCCATATAAGAGATGCAGCCGCAGAGAAATGGCAGGCTATCTCATGCTATGTGTGCCAAAATTTAGTCAAGAGCCATAATTCAGGATCTCCAGGATGAAAGAAGCAGTCAAAACGCAGGAAACACAGGGCAGAGGCTAATGTTATAGAGTCCAGATGTGAGCTCAGCAAGCACTAGGAACCATGACCTGGGTGGATGAACTAAGCCCTCTGATGACATGCATAAAAGTGCACCCAAAAGGAGAAGCCTCCTGGCTTGTAACAGTTGCACCTAGAGGCCATAGGTGGTGAGTGCTGCATAGGACAGGAAATGTGGGTTACAAAGATGGTGGGAGACTCAGTGAGCACATTAACATCCCCTGCTTAGCGTCTCTAAAGGGAAACAAATCCAGTATGGAAGCTGGGAATCTCAAGTGTCAGAGCTCTTGATAAGAGACACAAATAAGCACCTAGTCCAGGATCCTCAGAGGCTCTCTGAAACAAGTCCATGGGCCTCTTCCCAACTCCCCTACTCATAGGGGAGGGGGCTCTCCAAATTCATGGGGAGGGGCGTGGGCTAGTTCCCTCCAGCAGCTTGTCTGCAATGAAGTGAGTGTTCACATGCTAAAAGAAAATATTCATAGCCCACTCCGGGAACCTTTGCAAATCTGTAAAAAGGCAGCTTTCTCAGTAATGAACACTACTATATCCTTCAGGCATTGCACAAAAATAATGTTCAAGATGACACTTGATTGTATTCTAGGTATAAGGTGCAACTAGTCAAACAAGCCAGGTACTGAGAAATAGGAGAACGAGTTTTCATGGTGCCCCAATCCTCCATCAGCCCTCACCCCTGACACACACACACACACACACACACACACCCCTCCATCACCAGCTCCCGGCGTGACTCAAGTTTCAAGGTTAAGGGAGACTTCCCCTCCTCTGGGTCTGCACCCCACTCAAGGTGTACAGAGACCTGTAAGAATCCTCGGCTCAGGACTTCCAGCCTAGAGCCCCACACACTTTCCATGTCCCTGATCTATTGTAAAAGTAAACAAATTCTGCCCTTACTGATTCCAACTGAAGGCGGGAAATGTCTTTAATTATTTACACCCAGCAAACACATTCCATCTTAGATCCTGTGAGAAACCCAATGAAATGTCAGCTTCAAACCCATTTTTTTTCTTAACTGATCAGAACTTGCTATTGCAATGGAAAGATGTGCCTGTATAAATAGGCAAAATGGTTAATAATAATTATATATGCACAAAAACAAAGGATGGGAAAAGAAAAAACAATGCATCTAACCAAGTTTCTGACTGAGAACTGAGAACTGGGACTTTTCAAAGCAGTTTTAAGTTCAAGGATTGATCAAGAAGGTGGAGTCAGGGAAAGGGAAAAGGTTGGTGCTACCAGAACGGGTCCAATGGCCCAAAAAAGCCAAATCCTTGTCACATCTCCAGAGCCATGAGTCTCTGGGAGATCTGCTGCTGGATGGGAACTGTGTCAGTGGGAGGTGTGACGACCTCTAACGCTTGAGGAGTCTTGGTTTCTTCCTGACTTTCTTTCTTTCTCCAAGGAAAATTCAGTCTTTGCTTTCTAGGCCTGACACATCTGTCTGTCTTCGCCATGGAATTTTGTTTACCAAGACCATTTGTAACTTTAAAGACAAGTCTGATGTCTGTGATAGAAAAAAAATCATAAAGGCCTGAAGATCTAGTGAGACTGACATTGGAAATGGAAAGAACCACCAAGTTGGAAGAGGGAAGAGAAAAGACTCTGAGCGGAGTGGCAGGAGAAAAGTCCACGCAGCCTTCAGGTCCAGAGGGACATGCAGTGGGGGAGCTCCTGGCAGGAGACACAGCCAGAGAAATCTAGACAGTGATCACGGGGTTCTGTTGTGACTATGGGCCAATGCTTGGGAATCCGCGTTGATCATTATCCAACAGTTGGCAACGAGGGGAGGCACAGGGAACAGTGGCATTTTGCATTGCTGACACACCAAGGCACTCTTAACAAGCTTGCAAGGAATTATTTAGCTCTCTGGAAGGACTGTACTTGGGTTTGACACAACTGTTTACTATCTGATTGGAGCTCAAGACACTGTAAAGTTATGTGTTAACTTGTTAATTTATGCCCAGTACAAAAGATATCCCCGTACATTAAGGTTTTTATTATTCTATATACATTAATCAGCCTTTGTATCAAACCTGACAAACTCAGTCTAACATTTCTAAGTTCGTATAGATCTCCAGTTTCTCAACTGTTCTTATAATAGGCTTGAACATTTCATCTGTGTCCTTAGGAATGAGTTAAGTAAAATTGTCACATGTTCATGTTATATGTGTATCAAGGTCATATGTTTAACCTGTGAAAATGAGACTATGACAAGAGTTAAGGGTATAAGACTCCTGCTGCTGCAATCAATACCATTTGCTTTTGTATTAAAGCCTCATTTTTTTAAAATTATTTTTTCAACAGTTAAACTCTTTCTTTTAACAACAACAAAAAGCCATCTGAGCTGCTGGGGAGTGTTAAGTCTTTCACATTTTTCCCAGAGTGGAAGCTCTACCTGGGGATGTCCTGAGGCCTGGGGGGCAGTGTAACTTCTAGGCAGGACTCCGTGGAGTCTCCCCATTTCTGGATGTTCTCTTGGTTCTAAAGGCTTTTGCATAGCCCCCTTGCCTAAGGTGGCAAGAATATGCTAATACTTTCTCAGTTTCTCATCTTCTTCAACAAAGAAGAAAATAAAATCACCACTGATTATCAAGCTGAGCCTCTTGGGACCAACTAAAAGAGGCAGAACTGCTTTCTAACTAGAGAAGAAAGCCATTGGACCACAGTGAGGCCCAGCAGAAAAAGTCCTAGTGAACAAACAGAAAAACTAAGTATCCCAGGGCTCTCAACCCTGCCAATAAGTGAATCCCTCAGCAATTTGCAAATTGCATTTTCACCTTTGGGGGGAGGGGGAGTGGGGCTGTCTCTTATACACATCTAGATGTGCATAAGAGACAGGCCTGCAAGCTCTCTCATTTTATTCTTCTGATAATCCCAAAAGGCAGATGTTACTGTATCTGGACACATAAAGAAATTGAGGTGCAGAGTTTTTAAACCACTTAACTAAGTTCAGCCCTGTTGGGAAGTAAGACCCAGAAAGCAAAACTTCAGGCCTGTGTGAACAAGTTTATGCTCTACAAGCAGTGGAGCGGGGGAAAAAAAGACCACTAGCCAGATACTCCTAGATTTCAATCATTCATGAAAAAGTACAAGCAGTATTAAGTCTATGGATTTTTAAGGTGTTTTCTCAGGATGCTGTTTATTTTGATATCCACATTTACACTGTGCATATGGCTCTGTGAAATGGTCCCCATTTATATTCAGAGAAAAGCAGAGAAAATAAATAGGCTGGCATTAAGTATGCTGGAACTAGAAATTACAGCATTAAAGGACATGAAGGCATTAGCCCTAGAATTTCTCAAGGAAATGCCCCTCACCCTCCAAGCTTCCAGATTTACAAATGACACCTCCCAGAATGCAAGGGATTAAATAAGAGCAGAAGCTAAACTTGGGCATCACATCACAAATGGCAAAACTCAACATGTCAGAGAACGTCTACCCTAACTTAGCGCCCACCAAACAAGGTAAAAAGAGAAGGTGGTTAAAAAGTCAACTGCCCAAGGTCAAAGAGCAAGCCCGCTGGACAAGCACAGACATTTGGGACATCCTTGTTATTAGCCAGGATACTGTCCTCCACTTTCTGGTTATCATGCAAGGCTTATAAGAGGAGTGCAGGACTCAGGACTCAGACGAACTAGGTTTGAAGTTCTGATGCTAATACTGATCTGTGACCTTGACCTATTTGTACACACCTTGGTTTCCTCATTAGCAAAATGGAGTGAATAACAGTGCCAACCTAGTAGAGTTATGATGACAGAAAAGACGCCAGAGTTAGCATGCACATCAGCATGGAGCCCAGTCCAAGGCTATGTTGAATATCTGTTATCAGCTTATTATGATGTCTCTGAAAACANCCAATATCAGCATAAACACATGTGGATCTGTACTATTTTTCCAGTCATTGGAAGTGTTTATATCTGTTGAATATGTATTATTAAATTAATGCTGATTGGAGTTAGGAGGCAATTTTAGATTGAAATGTGTTTCATTGTGCTGTAGGTAAAGCTGAGTGTGGGAAGCAAATTATCTGCCAAATTGAACTTGCTGCACTCCAAATACCCATTCCTGGTGAATACTTGATTTGCTGATTATCTGCTTGGTTTCCTTCCCCAAGCTGACAGGCTCCTTCCAGAGCTGCCTTCTGAATGTGGGGAGAAATCAGCATGTGGATGGAAGAGACATGAGGGACGTGCCCTAGGTCCTGATGAAGGGCCTGGGTCTCCCAGTGGTCCTTTAATTAAAAAATACTTCATGGATTGGGGTGGGGGGACAACCACTTGTGGGTTCCATTTGAGTTTAAGTAAAGCCAGAGTTGTTTTTTTAACTAAATTATGTCAAGATGAAAACTATATTCAGTGAAGAAGGCATATGGACTCCAATAAAACTTGATAGGGAAAAAAGCAAGAGTGAGTCAGACAAAAGGGGTTGGGTGGGTCTGACCGGAAATAAGCACAGTTCTTATACAGCTTCAACAGGAAGAAATTGGTACATGTTGCCCTATAGGACAGTTTGCTATAAATGGCCGGCATTTCCTGGGTGTGGCTGCTCCAAACTTCCTACTGCCTCCTCATCCTGTGTCTTCACCATCACAGCAGCCAGGCTATGTTTCTCCAAGTGCTGCTTCCTGGCTCTACCTAGCTAACACTGGGGGGACCAGAGAAGCTGCCGAGGAGGGGGCAGAGTGGAACGTGAAGAGACCCAGAATCTAGGAGCCCCAGCTACTTAGATAAGCTGCACAATGGAAAATTCTCTGTACTGCGGGTCTGTACCACATAAATGCAGTCACAGGAGGGTCAGACGCCAGAGGCAGTCAACACAATCGAAGGCCGCTCCCCACCACGGCACTGTGCCTGCTCAACACTGAAAAGAATAATATGATGTATCTGGTTTCAGTGGAATTTGACATATTTTTCCTTATTGGCCATCCGCTTGATGGCTGATTGCTGGGAGCCACCACGGGAGATCCCACCCATGACAGAAGTCATGTGGAAGAGAACTGTTAAGCAAGGCTTCAGAACTCAAGGGTCTCCCTAGGCTTTCCCGAGCACCTCTCCCAAAACCAGAATCTGTTTGTTTTACTGTTTCATGACTTTCACCAACTCCTCTGACATTAACAAGGGGCTAACCCTGACCACCTTTCTCTGGAGAAAATCAACTTAGGGCTATAGCTAAGAATTCTCCTGGACATGAGAGGAATATTTCAAATCAAACCCCCTCTGTTAGCATTCTAGCTTGCTTGGCAGGTATACCCAGACTCTTGCAGCTATGCATACAATTATTTACAGCCTCCCAACTGTGAGAAGCACAGAAAGCCTAAAACATAGAGCCTCTGAAAGAGTTAAANTAGGGCTATAGCTAAGAAGTCTCCTGGACATGAGAGGAATATTTCAAATCAAACCCCCTCTGTTAGCATTCTAGCTTGCTTGGCAGGTATACCCAGACTCTTGCAGCTATGCATACGATTATTTACAGCCTCCCAACTGTGAGAAGCACAGAAAGCCTAAAACATAGAGCCTCTGAAAGAGTTAAAAGTTATTAGAGTAGTGCTAGTGCTGGTGCAGGATTTCATTATTGGGCCAATGCTTGTTGCTAAGTTCCCGTATCTCTTATCCACTGTGCACCTGGGAATGCATTAGTTAACATAGTGGGAATGCAAGAAAAACTAGTGTAGCCTTGAATTTAACCATATCAGACTTTTGAGCTAAGTGGTTCTTTCTTGTAACTCGCTGCACCTTTGCTCTGTGAAAAACGTAACTCTGGCATTTTCTGAGGCTTGACATCGATTAGAAATATAAAGAAAAAACACTTTGAGGGAAAATAAGTTTTCTGGTTGAGCAGCCTTTATCAAAAGAGGGTCATAAAATGTTCACAGGCCTCCAAGGCCAGAAGATACTGTACACAACATCATTTGTGGAAAAGGTATGCAGAAAAATCATGGTTTTGATAAGGGCAAAACTGCTGGAATGTTGGGCTGACTCTGTATGACCTTGCATCTTTCATTTCCCTCTACGTACGGAGAAAGGTATATAAGTACCATTTAAAAACGAAGCTATGGATCTCGCTCATCAAAGCAGCTTGATCTCCTCGTGTCAGTCATTTTCCTCCTCTTACTCTCTCTTTCAGGCTAGTTCCCATCTGGAGTACAGAAGTCCGCCATGTCTACTTATTTGCCTGGGTTTCTAAGACCTGAATGGGAAGGCGCCCTGCGCCTTCATACCCTCGGGAGACCAGGAGGGCACCTGCGGCCTCACATAGACGGTGCAAGTCTCTTGTCTTGAGACTTTATTGATTTTCTGTATAAACCAAGGAACATCAGCCTCTTTTCTTTCTCTCCTCTATTTTCTTATCTACAACATTCTTATCTATCTCTTTCTCTAAATCAATCACAATTGCCGACGCCGTTTCTCCTTCGCGTTTCCCTGGATCCTGCAGGGACTGGACCCCAGCAGCTGATAGGCTCAGCCCAAGAAAAATAAGAAAACGACAGGACAGCTATTTCAAGGAAGTCTTATTCAGTTATCCTGGGCTTCCCTAATGGCTCAGATGGTAAAGAATCTGCTTGCAGTATGGGAGACCTGGGTTCGATTCCTGGGTTGAGAAAATCCTCTGGAGAAGGGCCTGGAAACCCACTCCAGAATTCTTACCTGGAAAATCCCATGGACAGAGGAGCCTGGCAGGCTACAGTCTATGGAGTCACAAAGAGCTGGACACAACTGAGCTGATAACCATTTCAAGAAAGTCTGATTCAATTATCTAGCTAATTGTAGCAAATTAAATGCAATCAATAAAACTTTCTACTTTTCTGGTGGATATTCTACTGCTACTTGGATTGGAGGAGGGAGATGCTACATTTTACCACAGTGGCTCTGTGGTCTCACCATATTTGGGGATGAANTAGTCTGATTCAATTATCTAGCTAATTGTAGCAAATTAAATGCAATCAATAAAACTTTCTACTTTTCTGGTGGATTTTCTACTGCTACTTGGATTTGAGGAGGGAGATGCTACATTTTACCACAGTGGCTCTGTGGTCTCACCATATTTGGGGATGAAACAGGCTGAGTCCCATTTCCACGAAGACCAGTCTTAGCTCCATTAATGAACAGAAATAACCATGAAGCAAAGGACAACAGCTAAGATTTCCTGAATGCCTACAATGTGGCAGGCAGACACTCTTTTATACAAGTAACCCCCATTTAAATCTCACAGCTCTATGAGGTAGACGATACTTTTCTCTCCATTCTACACAGATGAGGAAACTGAGGCATGAAAATGCAAAGTAACCCCAAGGTCACACAGCCAGCATCTTAGTCAAGAAGCTAACTACTGTATCAGGCTGTCTTAAAATCTCAGTGACCCACTTATTAAAAGGGCATTTCTTCCTCCAATTAAAGTCTAATTCAAATACTTCGGGTCAGGCAAGCCCCATCCTGGTTGGGAGGCTCATTTTCACACAGTTACTCAGGAATCCAGGTTAAGAGCATCTTAGGAAACAAAAGCCTTCAACACATGGCTGAGGAGAGCATCACAGAGGGAAAGACATGTGAAGGAAACATATCCTTTTCTTAGAAACATCTTAGGTTGGGATGTGGCACGCACCATTGCNACTTTCATCAAGAGGCTTTTGAGTTCCTCTTCACTTTCTGCCATAAGGGTGGTGTCATCTGCATATCTGAGGTTATTCATATTTCTCCCGGCAATCTTTATTCCAGCCTGTGTTTCTTCCAGTCCAGCGTTTCTCATGATGTACTCTGCATATAAGTTAAATAAGCAGAGTGACAATATACAGCCTTGACGTACTCCTTTTCCTATTTGGAACCAGTCTGTTGTTCCATGTCCAGTTCTAACTGCTGCTTCCTGACCTTAGGGGCCAAGCAAATCATGTAAATAACTAAAGCCAGCCAGAGGAAACAAAGAGAGTGATACTCACAGTTGCTGTTCAGGTTCAAGGCCAGTGAGAGAGAGTTGGGGTTTATGTAGCTAACTCCATCTCTGAGCACAAGCCCACATATATCAAGTGCTCAACAGAAACTATCTGTTATCATCAGACAGACCATGAATTTGGTCTCCAAGGCTCTCTTCTTTCTCATAAGGGTCATCCTGGCCCCTTCCAGCTGATCCAGGACAAAGTCAAGAAGAGTTAGATCTACAGGTCATCAGGGACAGGACTTGCATCCTCATGCAGGGACTCAGGTGATAAGATGCCCCATCCCACCTTTACAAAAAACACCCTTCTTCGCAGTTCTGGATAGACCAGTCTGAGCCTGTCCTCAAAGACAAACTGAACCAACTTCCAATATTTTCTTCCCATTTACCCAGCTCAATTATGAGTGTCCATAAAACCTCTTTGGATTATTTATCTTAAAAACCGTGGGACCATTTGGTACCAATGAAGAAAGGTTTAAAGACAAAAACTATTTAGATGAGACCCAATCAACAGTATTACTAGGAGTAGTAACTACTACTTAGAGTAAACAAACAAAACAATGAATTTAGTGGGAGGTGGTGATTAAGGCTCAAGACACCCTCTAGATGATCCCTTCCTAAAAAAAAAAAAACATGAATTGCATGAAATAGGGAAGGCATAAAACATATAAATCAGGATTGTACTGTTACACAAAGTCACTCTATCATCTTCTAATCAAAGTTTCTAATCCTTACTTTTAGTTTCTATGCTCAGGGCGACATGGATCAATAGAAGAGTTAGATCTACAGGTCATCAGGGACAGGACTTGCATCCTCATGCAGGGACTCAGGTGATAAGACGCCCCACCCCACCTTTACAAAAAACACCCTTCTTCGCAGTTCTGGATAGACCAGACTGAGCCTGTCCTCAAAGACAAACTGAACCAACTTCCAATATTTTCTTCCCATTTACCCAGCTCAACTATGAGTGTCCATAAAAGCTCTTTGGATTATTTATCTTAAAAACCATGGGACCATTTGGTACCAATGAAGAAAGGTTTAAAGACAAAAACTATTTAGATGAGACCCATTCAACAGTATTACTAGGAGTAGTAACTACTACTTAGAGTAAACAAACAAAACAATAAATTTAGTGGGGGGTGGTGATTAAGGCTCAAGACACCCTCTAGAGGATCCCTTCCTAAATAAAAAAATGAATTGCATGAAATAGGGAAGGCATAAAACATATAAATCAGGATTGTACTGTTACACAAAGTCATTCTATCATCTTCTAATCAAAGTTTCTAATCCTTACTTTTAGTTTCTATGCTCAGGGCGACATGGATCAATAGCAACAGTTTGTGAACCTACACTGATCCATGGATTTTCTTCGGGGTGGTATTGACTTATACCACCAGCTAGTTCATGTTAAACTTCAACATTAACCTATTTACAACTGCTTAATGGAGATGATATGTGTAGAACTTGGACTAATGCCCAGCACATAAGTAAGGGTTCCATGGATGTTAACTATTATTGTCATCTGACTCCACCTTCTCTTTCACCCTGACTTCATAATGAACTCTCAAGTCTCATTAAATTCATCACTTAATTTCTTTCTTGTACTTATCCCTCCCTCTCCATTTCCACAGCCATGACTTCAATGCCATTTAGACAGATCCTTATTACCATGCAGCTATAGTATTTCAATAGCATCCTAACCAGAAGCAAAGGCAGCTCCAGAGTACAAAGTTTTTGTAACTGGATGGTCAGTGATTCCACTGGCAAAAATAAAGAACATACTGAAAGAGCCTAGGGAAAGAAAGAGGCCAGTTTGTCTGGGAGGCACAGAAGCAGTGCATCTGGAGGCCCACCGGATGGCTGAAGCCCACAGTCCCCATCCAACCAAGTCTACAAAGTTCAAGTTACTGTGTCCCATTTTCTGCAAATCCCAGTGAGCTTCATTTGCAAGAGGCAAAGCAAGAAAAGGTGGGGGGAGCCTTCTAAGCAGTGCATCTGGAGGCCCACCAGATGGCTGAAGCCCACAGTCCTCATCCGACCAAGTCTACAAAGTTCAAGTTACTGTGTCCCATTTTCTGCAAATCCCAGTGAGCTTCGTTTGCAAGAGGCAAGGCAAGAAAAGGTGGGGGAGCCTTCATGACTTCTCGCATGTCTCCTCAGATAGCCTTTGGCAGGTAGTAGCAGAGGAAGAGAAGGCAGGGAAGGGTATGAATAAGACACAGTAAGGATGGACACGGTGGGGGTGACCCTTCTTTGGAAAGTACAGTGATGCATCCATTGTGAGTGGACACAGTGTAATAACAAATATATGCCTCTGTGTGACTCACACTGTACATAACTCCTAGAATCATTTCCAATGATTCTGCCAGAAATCAATCTAGAGAGGACTGTTGTATTAGGAGCTTGCAGTGACAGAACTACCGACCTACTAGGCCCATATGACACTGGTCTAGGACTCTGACCACTGCTCAGAGTCCTACAACTTAAGATATGTGACACTCTTGATCTACACATGCCTGAGTGATGGATCTACATGCCTGAGTCATGGAAGAGCATGGTTCAGGGGCTGTATCTACCTAGACTTTTTGCAACACACTAACAGAAGGGCACCTGGATGCAAATGTCTATTACAGGCAACTAGAAATTCAGCTCAACAGAGTTTCGCTTTAGAGAGAAGAAAGCACACAAAGAAATGACAGTTATATGACATATAGTCAGGTCAAAAGTATTAAAAAAAAAAAAAAGAAACCTTTACAAAGGAGGATCCCAGTATTAAGAGAATCCTTGCATTTAGGGTGAAATAAGAGCCAGAGGAGGAATACGTAGAAAGGAGGAAGGAAATCCAGAAAAATAAGCAAAAAAAACAGCAATAAAATATCAGAGATGATACTGGTGAGATATATTTTAAGAAGGAAGTGATGACCACATGAAAAATAGTGAGGAGCAGCAGGTTGGTGAATTTAATTACCAGGAGGGTTATCAGGGACCTTTGAGAAAGCAGGTAGAAAAAACGGGACAAGTCAAGGAGGAAATAGGTGGTGAGACAGACAATCAAAAAATCAGAGGATAATTTTAAGATTGCAGTGATATGAAAAACAAAGCAATTACTCATTATTTTATCTTATTTATTCTCAAGTGTTATCTTAGTTCTTCCTATTACTATGAATGCATTGCCTTGCTATCTGTTGTAATTATAAGTCAAAACCTCAAACACATTTTTTTTTTTTTAAGGCAATTTTCCAGGTCAATCAAGTCAAAAGGTACCCACTGGCCATAGTGACCTGGACAAGACAAAGGGGAGCATTCAGCGACTTGGATTATCTAAGACTCCCCTTCTATCTTTAGCTTTCTATTAGCAAAGCCTGAGGTTAAGAGCACAGGGAGACAAGAGGGTAAGACGTGGTCTCAGTACCCTTTCCTGGTACCATATTGGGACAAAGACTTTTATCAAGAGAAGGTAAAGCCTCTGAAGACTGTGTTGTTATTACAGGCTTCATACACAAATGAGAGCTAAAATATAAAGGTGGAAAGAGGACAGAAAGATAAGCACCTGCATCATCCACTGAGTTAATAATTATGCAGCCAACATGAGATAAGAGGCTATGCACGGCGGCTATACTCTCCCTAACTACTGGGTTTAAGGCCAAGCCAGCCCAGCCAGCCCTCTGTGGTTCTCAGCCCTTTATATCATCAGACAGTAGTGTTACCCAACACAGAACAGAACTTGGAACCAAGCCAATTAATCAGACCTCCATTTCTTGAAGAACAAGAATTTTGGCAGGTTAAGCTAAATTTTAGAGAAGCGCTTTGAATCTTGTGTATGAGAGGTGTTTTGTTTGTTTGTTTGTTTTACTGGAAGAGGTTAAAGGGATGATTATGGTTGGACAAGTCTTATTAGAAAGCAGCCTGGACCACCTTTTCCTACTCTTCCCTGCCTCCTGCTGGCCCTTCCATCCAGACAGATGGTCACCACCCCCTACTCACCCCAACCCATGCACAGCCCCACTGCATGGAGCCCCTTTCCAGTCTTGGCATCTCCATGTATATGTCACCTCCTTCCTAAGACCTTCACAAACCAACCTGGTAATACGGTCTCCACTTCCTCTGACCCCTGCTTATAGCCTTCAAAGCAACTGCATATGTAGAGAACGGTTTCTGTCTGTGCCCCCTCTCTCTGGCCCTTCACATGTATCCCACATAGCATGAGCTGTTGACTTACAGCTCAGAAGCTTTCTGCAGCTAAAATCCAGATGGTGGCAGGGCTGGGTTCCTTCTGGAGACTCCTCCAGGGGAGGCTCTGCCCTTGCTTCTCCCAGCCTCTAGAAGCTGCCCTCATTCCTTGACTTGGGGCCTCCTTCCAGTGATGGTATCACTTCAACCTCTCCTCCAGCTCGGACCCACTTATAAAGAGCTTTGAGATTACAGTGGGCCTACCTGGATGGTCCAGGCAGCTCTACAGCATTTCAACATCCTTAATGTAACTGCACCTGCTACATCACTTTTGCCACATAAGGTAATTTATCCACAGGTCTGGGGCTAGAATGTTGTAGACATTTTTGATGAGTCATTATTCTGTCTACCCAAGAGGAGGAAAGAGCAATGAGAGAAAGAGAGGCAGGGCGGGAAAGGAGGGGGAATTCTCTCCTAATCTGTCACTCCTCTTATCCCAGGCCACCACCTAGAACCTGAGTCCCCAGAGAAATTTTCCGTTGGAATAGTGTCTACTCTCGCATCTCCTGATCACTCATCTGAGTTTTTGTGAGCTCAGACTGAGGTTAACAAAATACCATGATCAGTCCAAAGTTCTCTTTCTTCTTATTAATCAAATATGCCATCTTTAGTAATTAAAGACTAAGAAAAATGGACTCTCTCCAGTGCATTCCATAGCAAAATGAGCAATTCTCGTCCATTTAAAACCAAGATAAAAATCACAATGTTAAGAGTCTCTGGGAAATAGATCAAAGCGGCAATAACTGGCAAGTATTTCATGTTTCTGAAGAGAAGTGCCATCTATTTGTTTCAATGAACGTGACCAGCTCAATTCCCTTAGCCAGCCCTTCAAGATAGTTCTTATTAATTGTTCAACTCAGTCAAAATGGCCAATCCAGAAACAATTCAACAAGTTGTTACCAGTTGGAGAAGCACCAAGTAATTATTCTTATTGCCCCCTTATGAATTTTTATGGCTATTTTCATATTATGTAAAAGAAGCAATAAAAAAACAAAAAGTGTATTAGATCTACAAGCATGATTGATTACAAATGAGCACCAATTCTTCAGAAATTGTGATCTTTAACAGTATTCAGCAAAGTATCAGTAAGCATTAGGTATTATGATAATTATCCCTCTGACTCTTAACTTGAAAATGTCCATTCATTAGCAGCTAATTTGTGAAATGAAATTTTGGACTTCTTTTAAATGATCTTGATGATGTCTTTTTCTGAGGCCAAGATCCTCCTCAAAGCCTCATGCTGACTTCCAAAGTAGGATGGATTCTATATTCAGAAATCTCAACAAAATTCTTTCCTGCCTCTCCAGATCCTAGACTCTGTAGTTGACAGAGTATTTCATTATGTTGCCTGCAGTTCTCGACAAGAGGTGGGGAAAAAAGAGGAGGGAGACACTTTAGGAAATAACTGAAATGAGAAATGTCACCTTGAGTTTAGTTTCAGTGAGCTTATACTCAGCATTTGGCTGGAAAGTGGTTGATGGAAGTAAAATAGCATTTAAAAAAAAAAATAGTGATCCTGTGCATGAACAAATCTATCTTTCATTAATATTTGATTTTTTTGTCCCCATATTGATTGTCATGACATGGCTGTCACCCAGCTGAGTCCCACAACCTCTACTGCAAGCAATTTCCTTACAGAATTACTTTCCTGAAAGGACTAGATGTTACAGAAGCCTGTCAAACTACACACATGTCAACAGCATTTGGTAGCGACTCCTCAATAATTAATTTACTAGGCTGAACTCTTGGTACAATTTGAAAAGTTCCTGCTTGCCGCCCATGCTTCTTGAGGCCAGTGGCCCAGAAGTTATCATGATTGGACCATGTATAACACAAACGCCAGCTTGTATAGTCCGATATAATTAACTAGGACATGTGTCCTAAAGAAAGTGGGTCTAGAAATAAGAAGACTGGAGCTAGGAGGAACCGTTATTTATCCACTGATCATTATATGAATGACCCAGTAATTCTTTAACTCACTGATTTTACAGAATCTGTGGTATTTATATTTACAAAACGCAATTAGAAAAGTTTGTTAGCTGGGACATTTAAACAACACATTTTTATATGATTCTTCATTGTGTAAGGAGGAATCAAAACAATAAAGCAGAACTAATTAGTTACAGATGCTCTCAAGAAACACTGAAAGAGAACNGATGTGTATAAGAGACAGCTTATACTCAGCATTTGGCTGGAAAGTGGTTGATGGAAGTAAAATAGCATTTAAAAAAAAAAATAGTGATCCTGTGCATGAACAAATCTATCTTTCATTAATATTTGATTTTTTTGTCCCCATATTGATTGTCATGACATGGCTGTCACCCAGCTGAGTCCCACAACCTCTACTGCAAGCAATTTCCTTACAGAATTACTTTCCTGAAAGGACTAGATGTTACAGAAGCCTGTCAAACTACACACATGTCAACAGCATTTGGTAGCGACTCCTCAATAATTAATTTACTAGGCTGAACTCTTGGTACAATTTGAAAAGTTCCTGCTTGCCGCCCATGCTTCTTGAGGCCAGTGGCCCAGAAGTTATCATGATTGGACCATGTATAACACAAACGCCAGCTTGTATAGTCCGATATAATTAACTAGGACATGTGTCCTAAAGAAAGTGGGTCTAGAAATAAGAAGACTGGAGCTAGGAGGAACCGTTATTTATCCACTGATCATTATATGAATGACCCAGTAATTCTTTAACTCACTGATTTTACAGAATCTGTGGTATTTATATTTACAAAACGCAATTAGAAAAGTTTGTTAGCTGGGACATTTAAACAACACATTTTTATATGATTCTTCATTGTGTAAGGAGGAATCAAAACAATAAAGCAGAACTAATTAGTTACAGATGCTCTCAAGAAACACTGAAAGAGAACGGAAGGTATCTTTGGAGAGGTATGAAATATGACATGTTACAACCGTAGAAAATTAACAATGTGTCTCAAGGGACTATTATTGCTGCTGCTGCTAAGTCACTTCAGTCGTGTCCGACTCTGTGTGACCCCATAGACAGCAGCCCACCAGGCTCCCCCGTCCCTGGGATTCTCCAGGCAAGAATACTGGAGTGGGTTGCCATTTCCTTCTCCAATGCATGAAAGAGAAAAGTGAAAGTGAAGTCGCTCAGTCAGTCCGACTGTTAGCGACCCCATGGACTGCAGCCCATCAGGCTCCTCCGTCCATTGGATTCTCCAGGCAAGAGTACTGGGGTGGGGTGCCATTGCCTTCCCCGAGGGACTATTATTAAAGGTCAATAATTTCAGAAACTCTACCTGGGTTTTTTAAGTTGAGATGGAATCAGTTTCTTGCATCAACTTTTCATGAAAAATTCAGAAGTCTCTTTCAAGTTAACATTTACACAGGTTATAGGTACAGGAATCACTACACCACTCTAAGCTGCCCCATAAAATTTTACCTGTAAGTCATGAAACCTTGGTGGGAATTCAGGGAGACCTGCTGCCCTCCTGCCCTGCTTCCTCTGCGAAGCACAGGAATCCACAAGGATCACAAACCCTCTGCGTGCAGAAATCATATAATTCAGGTTACATCACTACCCTGCTGTAAAGTCTTCAGGGGGTATCTCACTGCTTAATTACTACAGCTGAATTCTTATATCTCACTCTTCGTCATATTTCCTAATCTCCCTCAAACTTAACTATCCATTCATAATGTGTTCTTCTATTTTAATTGACTTAAAAAAATATCTGCCCTGCTATGTCTCAGGCCCCATTCTCAGAACTATATTGGTTAGTAGTAACAAAGAGTTCCCCAATCCCAACCAAATGAACATTCTGTTGGTGGGGGTGGGGGGAAGTCAGAATCCTCAGAAAATAAAACATAGCAGAATTTTGGTTAATGCCATGGAGAAAATGAGGTGATGGGGTGATCTAATTGGATAGGGTGATTATGGAAAATTATACACGGCTTTTTACAAATTTTTATTAAGAAACTTTTCAAGGATTCGGCAAAGTATAGAAAGCATTTACCACACATGCTTCCAAAATGTTTCTGACTAAATATTTTAAAGTAATTTATAGACATATTTCATTTTTCAAATACTTCAGTAATCTTGGAAAAACAAGGGCATTTTCTTACCTAACACAACACTATAAATATACTGAACACAAGAAATATTTTCTAAATGTCAAATTCCTGCATCATATTAATATAAGAAGAAGAAAAGGTGTGGTCACTCATTCACATCTCTTTGCAACTCCATGCACCGTAGCCCGCTAGGCTCCTCTGTCCATGGGATTCTCCAAGCAAGAATACTGGAGTGGGTTGCCATTCTCTCCTCCAGGGGACATTCCCAAACCAGGGATAGAATCCAAGTCTCCTGAACTGCAGGTGGATTCTTTACCATCTGAGCCACCAGGAAGCCATAGTTGTCCTTCAAAAGTCTTTTATAACTGGCTTGTTCAAATAAGGTTCAATCTTTACAATAGCGTATACCATTTTTAATCTTATAGGGATCCTGCCACCCCATTCTTCCTCTCCCCCCCACCACACCCATATTGTATTAATTAGTAAAGATACTGGGCAGGTTCTGGATTTGCCTGAAGTTGTGTGTGTGTGTGTGTGTGTGTGTGTTTATGCTGGCATTTAACTTGTTCTTTCTCCTGTATTTCATACAAACCAGAGGTAAGGGGTGAAGGCCTGATTGGATTCAAGTTAGACATTTTTGGGAAAAGTATTTGACTGGTAAGGCTGTGCACTTATTACATGGGCTTCCCTGGTGGTTCAGACAGTAAAGAGTCTGCCTGCAGTGCAGGAGACCCAGGTTCGATCCCTGGGTCAGGAAGATCCCCTGGAGAAGGGAAAGGCAACCTGCCCCAGTATTTTTGATTGGAAAATCCCATGGACAGAGGAACCTTGGCAGGCTATAGTCCATGAGGTCACAAAGAGTCACACAAGACTGAGCAACTTCACTTTCCTATTACATAATGTCAACAGGAACATAACATCTGGATTTACCCCAGCCCCAAACCCTCCAGGTTAAGGGAGTGACAGCCTGATCTTGCCTTTGAAGAATGGCATTTCCTGACAGGCTACCAGCATAGTACACAGAGACAATACATCCGAGTTATTAGGGACGCCCACACGGCACAGCATGCACACCTGATTCCTTATCAATCACTCATTGATAAAATGATTTCGGTGATGTTCCCTGATGGCCTTAACATTTCACTAGGTAATTCAAAACGTCATGTGTCTGTTTTCTCTTTTATTTGTATTATTCAAGAAGTCATCTATTCAAAAAAAAAAAAAAANTGGGCTGATCTAAGAAAGCGGAAACTCAGTCTCAGCCTACCTCGGAAATGTCACCACTGAAGTTTTCTCATCAAAACACAGGCTGTAGGGCAATGGGTCAGCCCCCACCCCCAACACCCACTCCAAGTTGACTAAGAAATCTACAGAAACCGCTAGCAGAAACCCACTGCTCCCAATTCAAAGTTTTCTATCTTCCCCTGGGCTCACCAGGAACACATCTGATGAGTCTCTGGCCAAGGTTCCAGAGAGGGCTGAAGACAGTGGGGGCTGCTGATGGAGCAGGCCACCTGTCCAAGCCCTTCTGATTCTAAGAGCCCCGGACACCTGCTGCACTGTGACTTCAAAAGCCATGAAAACAACCCAGTTACACGGTTTATGCCCTGCCTATCTCATGCGGTTTGTAAAAGGCCACCTCCAATATATTCCCAACACCTCGCTCTAGGATTGTTCCTAATTTATCTAAACTCTAATGTCTACGTCACCATGTCCATCTGACAGGGAAATGTTGGATTTATAATGAGGAAAATGGAAAATAAAACAGCAAGCAGTTAGAGTCTTCAATCGACTGACAGTTAACCTACAGTTAAGAATTGTAAAAATGAGCTGCCTGCTCCTTAGAAGAAAAATGATGTTTAAAAAAGGGGAGAGGCACTGGGTCCCCCCAAGCCCTGGGTAAGCGTATGATTGAGTTCTGGCGAAGAGACGATGCAGCTTCCCCGTAAGCCCCCTCACCGAAAGTGCCCAGCTTAGCACAGGCTTTACCTAAATATACTTTGCTCCGTGAGAGCAAGTGAGAGCAAAGCTTATAAATCTACTCATGGGAAGGGCTAATAACAGGGAAAAAATGCACCAGAGAGACCCTCCAGGCCCCGTTCCCACGGGGTGAGCACACACTCCCTCTGGGGCGGTCATAGCCTACCATGGAGAAAGCATCCAGTGAGACACCCCTGTCACAGATGGGACACTGGGGGGGAAGGGGTGCACAAGGCATCTCCTGAGCCACAGAGCCTGACCCCAGCCCAGGCTGTCTGGCCGTCTATCTTGCCATCAAGTGGGGACACAGCGGCCCTGAGCACCCAGCCTGAACTAGCAGCGTTCTCTGGCAGAGAGGCTGTCAGAGGGCAAACCAGAGCTGAGTTTGAAAGGGCAACTGCCAGGCCGTGTATTTACGGCCTGGCCAAACGGGGGAGGACCTCTCCCGGCCTCACCTTCTTCGTTCACCCCATTGACTGACAGTGTGCAAGGGACCGACGANTCAGAATCATTCCTCCAAGCCTTACACATGCTCAACACTAAATCAACCTGAAACACATCTTCCCCCAAGGTTCTGAGACCACTGTGCCCCTTAGCTTTACCCAGGTAGTACTGTTTTGCAATTCTGAGGAATTTTAGGAATTTGGGGGCATGTTTCACCACTCTCACTTGGAAGATACTAAGGAATATCTAATAAGTTGGACATGATACTTCTCTCTTGTCACCCACCGTGAAAGTTCTTAGTACATAATAAGTTGGACATGATACTTCTCTCTTGTCACCCACCGTGAGAGTTCTTAGTACATAAAGTAAAACTAAAGAACAATTTGATTGGTAAAGAAAATCCTACAGCAGGTTGGAAAGGTGCAGATGCTGCATTAAGATCAAGGTCTTGTACAAGGTTCATGGGAGTACAGGATGTACAGATATTTGTAAACTTCATGGAAAAGAAACAAGGGTGGAGCAGAGTAGCCACTGGGCTTCAGTGACCCCCTACTGCTTAGCTGTGCACCTTCCTGCAGGTGTGATCACCACTGGACCCTGGGAAGAGCGCTTCACACCTTGAACTGTGAGGCTCCCCGGCAGGCTAGCCTGTGACCTCTTGGGCACCCTCACCTTCTGCTGCTTCCTGAACTGGCCCCGTTTATTCCCTCTGCCTTCATCTCCTCTGTCTTCATCTCCTCCTCTCTTGTGTGGTTGCCAGTACCTTGTGGCTTTGCTGGAACAAAGAAGACTCACCTTTGCACTTCCAAACTCTACTGGCCACCAGATGGCACGTCATCCTCCCGTGATCGTAACTCTGGCCCTGATGGGAGGGCGCTGTGTTCACTCACCACTGGTGTACTCTCTTTCAGCTAAAGAAGGAACCCATTCTAATCATGCCTTTTAGGTGGCTGGATTTACCAAACAGAAATAGAGGAATCCCAGTTAAATTTGAATTTTAGGGAAACAATGAAAACTTTTTTCTTTCTTTTTTTTTTTCTTTTTAGTAGAAGTCCATCTCCTGCAATACTTGGGATGTACTTATACTAAAAAATTATTCACTGAAAACCAAATTTAACTAGATGTCTTGTGTTTTACCTGACAGGCTTACTCCCAAGGTAAAGGGGTTCCCATTTTAGCTTCCCATCCTAGGAGTGGCACTTTGTCTTAGAAAGGAATGTATTTAGTCATCAAAATAAGGTCAGACTTTTCTACACGCCAGCCATGACTTGTGACATATTGATCACATGTTGAAATGATAATATGTTTTGTTTACTGGATTAAAATATAATTTGAAAATTAATTTCATCTGCTTCTTTATGTTTTTAAATGTGGTTACTAGAAAATTTAAGGTATTATATGGAGCTTGAGTTTGTAGTCCACAGTACACTTCACTGGACAGCGTTGGCCTAGAGCAAAAGCCATGTTGGGGGACCTAACGACCATCGGGCTGGGAGTGGGGCACCCCTCTCCCCAGAAAGAGTGAGACTCTCCCCTGTGGAATCATTTGTGGCTGAACTGGTTGGGGGCATACAGATTCCTTGAGTGCAGTTTGTCTTTACAAAGATTTTATTGTTTGACTTTTTAAGTTCTGACCAAACCTTGGTGGGTTTTGATGGGTGAGAGACCAAACAGGCCTGGAGTGCATTTCCTGTTCAGTATATTTGTAGCAGGGTGCTTCCCAGGTGACTCTGGTGGTATAGAACCCATCTGCCAACTTAGGACACACAGAAGACCAGGGAGAAAAGTTTGATCCCTAGGTCAGGAAGATCGCCTGGAGGAGGGCAAGACTACCCACTCCAGTATTGTTGCGTGGAGCACCCCATGGATGGAGAATCCTGGTGGGCTGCAGTCCATGGGGCACACCGAGTCGGCCATGACTGAAGCGACTGAGCACACAGCTGTACTTGCAGTTGAGTTATGACTGCAGATTGAGACGCGTGGGAGGAAGCGAGATGGGTGTGGAAAGGGGGTGATTCGGGAAAGGGCCTGGTTTCTGGAAGCTGTACCGTGCTGTCCTTTTGTATTCCTCTTTTTCTTCCTTGGGTTTATGATTGCATACTGGTGGTGGCAAGACAACACTGGCTGCATTTGCTAGAAGTAGATGTCCCCATTAATTTAGATTTTAGAGATGGAAAATGAAGAAGGATGCATTATGCAATATGAGAGAAGCAAATGAAAATCTCTTCGGCAACGTTCAAACTCTGAACGTTGGGTTCGTGGAGGTG
>SJYX01009297.1:449603-526621 GCA_006410675.1 Oreotragus oreotragus | reverse complement strand
CCCCAATCCCTCCCAGCAACAGAGTCTTTTCCAATGAGTCAACTCTTCGCATGAGGTGGCCAAAGTACCGGAGTTTCAGCTTTAGCATCATTCCTTCCAAAGAAATCCCAGGTTTGACCTCCTTCAGAATGGACTGGTTGGATCTCCTTGTAGTCCAAGGGACTCTCAAGAGTCTTCTCCAACACCACAGTTCAAAAGCATAAATTCTTCGGTGCTCAGCTTTCTTCAAGGTCCAATTTTCACATCCATACATGACCACAGGAAAAATCATAGCCTTGACTAGACGGACCTTAGTCGGCAAAGTAATGTCTCTGCTTTTGAATATACTATCTAGGTTGGTCATAACTTTTCTTCCAAGGAGTAAGCGTCTTGTAATTTCATGGCTGCAGTCACCATCTGCAGTGATTTTGGAGCCCCCCAAAATAAAGTCTGACACTGTTTCCACTGTTTCCCCATCTATTTCCCATGAAGTGATGGGACCTGATGCCATGATCTTCGTTTTCTGAATGTTGAGCTTTAAGCCAACTTTTTCGCTCTCCTCCTTCAGTTTCATCAAGAGGCTTTTCAGCTCCTCTTCACTTTCTGCCATACGGGTGGTGTCATCTGCATATCTGAGGTTATTGAGATTTCTCCCGGCAATCTTGATTCCAGCTTGTGTTTCTTCCAGTCCAGTTCCATTTACAATCTCTCTTCTGGGAAGGCTTGGACGGTAAAAGAATCTGCCTGCAATGCAAGAGACGTGGGTTCGATCCCTGGGTTGGGAAGATCCCCTACTCCAGTATTCTTGCCTGGAGAATCCCTGTGGATAGAAGAGCACGGAGGGCTACATTTCATGAAGTGGCAAAGAGTCGGACGTGACTGAGCAACTAAGCACAGCACATGCCAAGCACAGCAACTCAGAGCATCTGCTCTTGCTGCAGGATCCACCTTCTGTCCACTTCCACTTTTCCCACCAGGTCTCACTACCTGCTGATCATGTTGCCAGAGTGTCCCTCCTAGGTGTCTTGTCACGAGTTTTAGGACGTGACCTCCAAGATGTCAGGCCAGTGGGAAGTTGATGCCACCCACCTTAGCAGCTGGCAGTCTGGCACATCTGGTGGTAATTTCATTACGCTCAGCCCTCCCCCACTCTAGGTCTTCTCATTGGCATTGTTGTTAATTTGAGGACTTCTATAGGACACGTGTGACACATGGCTCTTCAGTAAGAGGAGCTGATAGCCTTGGCTGGCAGAATGAGGCATGGGGCTGTGNACCAGTTTGAGGACGTGACCTCCAAGATATCAGGCCGGTGGGAAGTTGATGCCACTCACCTTAGCAGCTGGCAGTCTGGCAGCATCTGGTGATAATTTCATTACACTCAGCCCTCCCCCACCCTAGGTCTTCTCCTTGGCATTGTTGTTAATTTGAGGACTTCTATAGGACATGTGTGACACATGGCTCTTCAGTAAGAGGAGCTGATAGCCTTGGCTGGCAGAATGAGGCATGGGGCTGTGTGCTAGGTTTCGTTTTCTGAGAAGGAGAACACCTCAATTTCATGAGGCCTTGAGCTCTCAGACCCAAAGGAGGGAAACCAAGGGTGTAGACGGTTGACAGGCGCTGACTGGAAATCTGTGTGAGAAGGTGTTACTGCTGGCTGTGTCCTGTTTCTCATGATGAGCACAGAAAAACTGATGCTTTTGAACTGTGGTGTTGGGGAAACCTCTTGAGGGTCCCTTGGACTGCAAGGAGATACAACCAGTCCATCCTAAAGGAAACCAGTCCTGGGTGTTCATTGGAAGGACTGATGTTGAAGCTGAAACTCCAATATTTTGGCCACCTGATGCGAAGAGCTGACTCATTTGAAAAGACCCTGATGTTGGGAAAGATTGAAGGCTGGAGGAAAAGGGGACGACAGAGGGTGAGATGGTTAGATGGCACCACCGACTCAATGGACATGCTTTGGGTAAACTCCAGGAGTTGGTCATGGACAGGGAGGCCTGGCATGCTGCGATTCATGGCATCGCAGAGTCAGACTCGAGTGAGTGACTGAACTGACTGACTGACCACCGCCATCACCATGCACGGTCACTGGCCCTTGTTCAAGTCCAACAGGTCCAACTCCCTGTATCCCCTGGCAGCCTTATTCTACTCTGTGTTTGCAGTGGACTTATCTGGACATCTCACAGTGGAATCATAGATTATTTGTCCATTTCTGTTTAGCTTGTTTCACTTGGCATATGACTGCAAACTTTACTCACTTTGCAACACATGTCAGAATTTCCTTAGTGGTTAAAAATAAATAGCACACAGGCTCACCATTATGTACAATCAGGGAATTACAAATTAAAATCATGATATATCACACCACACTTCTTAGGACTGCTAAACTCCAAATATAAGGCAATACTAATTGCTGGAGGGTGAGGAACAACAGCAATTCCTCATTGCTGGTGGAATGCATGTACAGCCTCCATGAGAGACAGTCTGGCAGTTTTTCCCAAAACTCAACAGGTTTAACCTTGGGAATCCAGCAATCATGCTTTCAGTATTTACACAGTTGCTCTAAAATTCTCCATCCAAATGCAAACGAGGATGCAGTTTTGCATAGCAGTTCTATTCACAATGGCTACAAACTTGAAGAAATCAGGATATCCTTCAGTGGATGGATGTGCAAGCAAATTGGCATACACAGATATTAAGGGGACCAGAACACACCTCCCCAAATTATGTCTGACATGAGTTATTTTAGTTTAATTAAAAAATAAAAAACTGAGTAGAGGTTGCCCCCAATTTTCAAAAAAGATGTATTCATTTCTGTATGGCCCCTCTGTGTCTTTGTTGCTTTGAGAGGGCGTTCTCTAATTGTGGAGAGCTGGCTCTGCTCTTGTTGCAGAGCATGGGCTCCAGGTGTGCAGGCTTCAGTAGCTGCGGTACCTGCATGTAGTAGCTGTGGCTCCCCGGTTCTAGAGCACTGGCTCAGTAGGTGTGGTGCATGAGCTCAGATGTTCTGTGGCAGGTGGGATACTCCTGGCTCAGTGATAGAACTTGTGTCCACCGCATTAGCAGGCAGATTCTTAGCAGGTACTTCACTAGGGAGGACTGAGGTTGCCCCTCTGTGAGGTATATATACCTTTATTAGGGAAATCTCCATTTGTAAGGGTGTCCCTCTTTGAAACTAGGAAAAGGATAATTACATCTCAAGGAAGGAACACTTATCAGTGAAGAAGTCAGGACTTAAATCTGCAAACAATCATCTGTTTATTTACTGTGCTTTGCATGACAGTTCAGTTCAGTTCAGTTGCTCAGTCCTGTTCGACTCTTTGTGACCCCATGAATTACAGCACGCCAGGCCTCCCTGTCCATCACCAACTCCCGGAGTTCACTCAGACTCACAGCCATCGAGTCTGTGCTGCCATCCAGCCATCTCATCCTCTGTCGTCTCCTTCTCCTTCTGCCCCCAATCCCTCCCAGCATCAGAGTCTTTTCCAATGAGTCTACTCTTTGCATGAGGTGGCCAAAGTAATGGCATTTCAGCTTTAGCATCATTCCTTCCAAAGAACACCCAGAATTGATCTCCTTTATAATGAGGACTCTCCATGGAAATTCTGGTTTCAAAATGAAGTGATTTGTTCTCTGCAGAATTTCCAAAGTATGAAATTCTGTGGGGTTTGGAAAGATAGAAAAAT
The DNA here is from genome assembly GCA_006410675.1 of Oreotragus oreotragus. Taxonomy (NCBI): domain Eukaryota; kingdom Metazoa; phylum Chordata; class Mammalia; order Artiodactyla; family Bovidae; genus Oreotragus; species Oreotragus oreotragus. The sequence continues at coordinate 522,956 of SJYX01009297.1, read as the reverse complement.
GTCATTTTATTTAAAATCTAACATAATTGAATACTTTCTTATTCTTACCTGCACCTGCTCTGCTTTCTCCTTGGCACCCACACCTCCCCTCCAGCCCGCTCCAGCTCTGACCTCCCTCTTCTGCATGAAGTCCATGGATTACATGGCCTATGACAGGTATGTTGCCATTTGCAACCCTTTACTGTATGCCATCGTCATGCCTAAAAAACTCTGCAATCAGATCACTGCTAGCACATATATTTATGGATTCGTTGTGGGTCTTGTACAGACAATCGCAACATTCCTTTTGTCTTTCTGTGACTCCAATAGGGTCAACCACTTCTACTGTGATGATGTTCCCTTGGTTGTGCTGGCTTGCTCTGACATGACAAAGAGCTGGTGCTGTTAACCATTGCTGGGTTCAACACCCTTTGCTCTCTACTGATTGTGATCATTTTTACATCTTCATCCTCTTTGCCATTCTGAGGCTCCATTCTGCTGAAGGAAGGCAAAAAGCCTTTTCTACCTGTGTTTCCCATCTCACCTCCATCACCATATTTTATGCAACAATCATTTTTATGTATCTCCTGCCAAATTCAAGCCATTCTCTGAACACACATAAATTTGCTTCAGTATTCTATGTGGTAGTGATTCCCATGATAAACCCATTGATCTATAGCTTGAGGAATCAGGAAGTAAATAATGCACTGAAGAGAATTATAGAAAAGTTTCATTTGGCTATCAAATAATTGAAAAAATCAAGGACAGGGAGGAATCAGAGGACTTAGAATTATGGCTTATCTAGAGTCAAAATGCTGATAAACGATAGTGTCAAATTCCTCACTTCCAGTGTTCACATTTACTCAATATGTCTTACCCACTGTTTCATTCTTGGTGATTTACACGTGAAAGGCATTTTTAGAAAGATGGTAATGAGGACCCTGTATGCAGAACAGCAAAAGAGACACAGATGTGTAGAGCGGACTTTTGGACTCTGAGGGAGACGGAGAGGGAGAGGGAGAGGGAGAGGGTGGGATGATTTGGGAGAATAGCATTGAAATATGTATACTATCATGTGAAANGGGTTCTCTACCACTAGTGCCACCTGGGAAGCCCAATAATGTGTAGTCAAATTAATTTACTTAAAAGTCATCTACACGAAATCATTGAATCTGTGTGGCTTTTATACAGTTAGCTGTCATTGTCCCCATTTTCTAATCAACATTAATGAGGCAACTAAAAAACAATAAAACCATTTGAAGTTTATCCATTTGATAGGATTTTAATGTTCAAATTCTTCAGAAACCATCACAATTAAATCACAGAATAATTCCATTATCCCAAGGTTATACATGCTCCCTTAACATGCATACCACTTTCTTTTTTATTCATTTATTTATTTATTTTGATTGGAGGCTAATTACTTCACCATGTTGTGGTGGGGTTTGCCATACATTCACATGAATCAGCCACGGGCGTACATGTGTCCTCTGGTCCCGAATCCTCTCCCACCTCCCTCCCCATCCCATCCCTCTGGGTTGTCCCAGTGCACTGGCTTTGAGTGCCCTGTTGCACGCATTGAACGTGGACTGGTCATCTATTTCACATATGGCAATATACATGTTTCAATGCTATTCTCTCAAATCATCCCACCCTCGCCTTCTCCCACAGAGTCCAAAAGTCTGCTCTTTATCTCTGTGTCTCATTTGTTGCCTCACATATAGGATTGTCGTTACTATCTTCCTAAATTCCAGGCTGCTAAGTCGCTTCAGTCGTGTCCGACTCTGCGCAACCCCATAGACAGCAGCCCACCAGGCTCCTCTGTCCCTGGGATTCTCCAGGCAAGAATATTGGAGTGGGTTGCCATTTCCTTCTCCAATGCATGCATGCATGCTAAGTCACTTCAGTCGAGTCCAGCTCTGTGCGACCCTATGGACAGCAGCCCACCAGGCTCCTCTGTCCATGAGATTCTCTAACCAAGAATATATATATGTTAATATATATGCATTAATATATATGAATTTTCTTTCTGATTTACTTCACTCTGTATAATAGGCTCCAGTTCCATCCACCTCATTAGAACTGACTCAAATGTGCTCTTTTAATAGCTTTTTAATAGCTGTGTAATATCCCATTGTGCACACGTACCACGACTTTCTTATCCATTCATCTGCTGATGGACATCTGGGTTGCTTTCATATGCTAGCTCTTTTAAGCAACATGCATACCACTGTTATCCTTGTCCTCTGATTTGGTGTCAAGTTCCAAAGGTTTATTTTAGGTGGCTTTCTTTTTTAGGAAATTTATGTAATGAAAATTATACAATATGGTCTATCTTTATTAATGAATGGCATTTCATCGTGTGTGTATGTGTGTCAGTGTGTGCGCATATTACATATACACATCAGAATTTATCTCTTCACCAGTTAGTGGTCATCTGGGGTTTTCTAGTGTTTTGCTTGCTTTTTCAGTATATTTGTTTATATTTTGCTATACAGTATAAAGTGATGATAAGTCCTTATGCATAAGTTTTTGTGTGTCTATGATTTTATTTTAATTGGGTGAATATATAGGTGTGAGATTACTGGGATGCCAGGCAAATGTAAGTGAAGCTTTATAAGAAACTCCCTTTTCTCTGAAGTGGCTATATAACTAACGCACTCTCAACAGGAATGAGTGGGAGTTACTGTTGCTTCCCATTTCCCCCCCAAACTTTATATGTTTAGTATTTTCTAAAATCAGGTTTAGGGACATATAATTTACATAACTTAAAATTCACCTTTTTACATCTCATTTTGATTTGACAATGCATATTCCTAGAAACATCATCAAAATCAATATACAAACAGTTCCATCACCATAATAAACTGCTCTGTGCTTCTTTGTGATCGAGCCCTCCCCCACTCCCAGCTCCTGGTAACTCCATTTTTTTTTTTTTTTTTTTTTTACATCCCTACAGGTCTTCATTTTCCCAAAATCAAATGACAGAATATGCAGCCTTTGGAAACGGCTTTTGGAATGGTCAGTGTGAGGTCTATCCATGTTGTTGCATGTGTCTGTATTCCATTCTGTATTATTTTTGACTAGTATGTCCTGTATAGATGTGCTGGACTTTATCTATTCATTTAACAGTAGGTGGATACTTGCATTGTCTCCAGTTTTCGGATATTGGAATGAAACTACTATAAACACTTGAGTACCGATTTTCAAATGAACAGAAGTTTTTATTTCTCTTGGATAATGAGTAGGTCATGTGATGGTTATGTATTTAACTTGATGAACTACTTATCTTTTCCATTTCTTTCCTCATCCTTTTCATTTTTTTTCTCCGACTCTCTTGAATATATGGAACTTACTTTCTGGCAGCTATTTTAACACCTGGTAGGCACTTTATCACCCCTACTACTCCCGGTTATGCTTGTGTTAAGTGGTCCTTCTCGTGGCTATGGCTATATTTTCCTGTTACTTTGGATGCCTCGTAATTTTTGATTGAGTGCTTAGCATTGGATGTTTCATGTCATTAGTTGCTGGACTTAGTTTTATTCCTTTAAATAGTAATGAATTACTTTCAAGCACTCAGGTTACCTTGAAACAGCTCATGGCTTGCTTTTAAATTTTATTAGGGCAGGTCCCAGAAAGCCTTGGTGTAGGCCTGCTTTATCTCACTGATTAAGCCTATTAAAACACTAACCTCCTGAGGACTCAAAAATCAAGGCCCCATATGTTAGACAGCTTTCCAAACTAGTTACTAGAATAGAAAATATTCTTAGCTTGTAAGGAGCTCTGAGAGTCAGTCACCTAGCCTCCTGCTCACCAGCAGCTCACGCCCTGGCCTTGGGTCACTTCCGCTCATCACACAAAGACCAGGACTCAAAGACTGAACGAGATGCCCTCAAAACTTCCTGCTCCCCGGGCCTCCCTGGATTCTATCTCCTCTGCTTTTGCCTGGAAACTTCCAGTAGGCGGTTGGCCTCACCTCAGCTTTCTCTCTTGAGGGATCACAGTCCTACACTGTGAGTTGTACAATGACTAAAAACTGTATTTCCTATGTTATATCTGTTTCCTTTTTATTTAAAGTGGCAGGATGAATCTGCTCCTCCTTATTCCATAACGTCCAAAAGTGGAAGTTCTTACAATTGCTTTCCTCCTCATTTTCCAAATGTTTATTGTGAGTGGCTTCTGCTTGTTTTCAATTTTAGGAATGACATTTGCCACCGACAAAACTTTGTTTTTAAATTTACATGTTTCCAAGTAAAGATATTAAAAAATAAATTCAGAGCAGTTACATTTAGGCCCTTTTATTCTCCAGCCACTCCTTTGGATAACCAGTTTCTGATGGATTCTTTCAGTGTTCAGAGTTTTCTGGAGTAGTCTTATACAAGAAGACAGCTCTGCAAAGATCCTGGAGATGGCATTTAAGGCTAAGATACTATGAAGTATAAATGCTCTGATACTTTAAAGAGCATGGCTTACTGAAAAAGGGAAAAAGAGCAAAGGGAAATCCCACAGTACAGCCAGAGTAATATAGTGCAGAAAGGAGAGAAAGCACTTATTTCAGGTAACAGTAGTCAGCAGAAATCTTATCAAGTAGGGTCTTGCGTGCTAGAATAAGAAACTTAGTTATTATCCTCAGTACAACAGGAGGTAGCTGAAGGGGTCTAAGCACTGAAGTGATAGATAAGGTTTTCATTCTTAAACTGTAACTCTGACAAACAGAATAAGAAGAGTGGATTGCCAGGAGGACAAGAATAAAAGAAGAGAAAAAATGGCAGGTCACAGAGAAGTCTAAGTTACAGGTAATGCTAATTTTGTCCAGAAAAGGGACTAGAGCCTGGATACAAAGGAAGAGAAAGCTTCAGATTACAGTATTACAGAAAAACAAGAGTTGCTCATGACTTACATGTGAATGGTGAAGGGAAGGAAATATGTTAAGGATGATCCTTAGAAATGTGATTTGAGAAGCTAGATTCTCTGAAATAGCTCCACAGAGAAACAGGTTTTGGGGACCAAGATTTTTATTTTATCCATGACGTACAACTTTCAAATATACAACATCAAGTAGGAGGTTGGACATGTTGGTCAAGACCTCAGGAACTGGAAGTTGCAGACAACAATTTGACAGGAAAAGCACAAAGCACCAGGTTGAACCTTCTAGGAAAGCTCTGTGTCCAAGAATAAAAGGGGCAACACCAAAGAATTTAGTACGTGTCAACATTCAGTTCTTGGGTGCAACCTCAAAAACGAATGAGCTCTGTTCATTTCCAAGGAAAACAATTCAGTATCAGTGTCTATGCCCCAACCACTGATGCCAAAGAAGCTGAAGTTGAATGGCTCTATGAAGACCTCAAGACCTTCTAGAATTCACATTGAAAATAGATGCCATTTTCATCATAGGGGATTGGAATGCAAAAGTAGGAGGTCAAGAGATACCTGGAGTAACAGACAACTTTGGTCTTGAAGTACAAAATGAAGCAGGGCAAAGGCTAACAGAGTTTTGCTAAGAAAACACACTGGCCATAGCAATCACCCTCTTTCAACAACAAAAGAGATGACTCTACACATGTACATCACCAGATAGTCAATACTGAAATCAGATTGATTACATTCTTTGTAGCCGAATATGGAGAAGCTCTATACTGTCAGCAAAAATAAGACTGGGAGCTGATGCTGGCACAGATCATGAACTCCTTACTGCTAAATTCAGATGTAAATTGAAGAAAGTAGGGAGAACCACTAGACCATTCAGGTATGACCTAAATAAAATTCCTTATGATTATACACTGGAAGTGACAAATAGATTCAAGGGATTAGATCTGATAGAGTACCTGAAGAATCTGGGCACATAACACCATACAGGAGGTTGTGATCAAAACCATCCCCAAGAAAAAGAAATGCAAAAAGGCAAAATGGTTGTCTGAGGAGGTCTTATAAATAGCTTAGAAAAGAAGCTAAAGGCAAAGGAGAAAAAGGAAAAATAAATCCATCTGAACGTAGAGTTCCAAAGAATATCAAGGAGAGATAAGAAAGTGTTCCGAAGTGATCAATGCAACCAAATAGAGGAAAACAACAGAACAGGAAACAATTAAAGAGTTTAAAAGTTGGCTTAAAACTCAACATTCAGAAAACTAAGACCATGGCATCAGGTCCCATTACTTCATGGCAAACAGATGGGGAAACAATGGAAACAGTGACAGACTTTATTTTGGGGGTCTCCAAAATCATTCAAGATGGTGACTGCAGCCATGAAATTAGAAGACGCTTGCTCCTTGATAGAAAAGCTATGACCAACCTAGACAGCATGTTAAAAATCAGAGACATCACTTCGCCGACAAAGGTCCATCTAGTCAAGGCTATGGTTTTTCCAGTAGTCATGTATGTGAGAGTTGAACCATAAAAAAGGCTGAGCTCCAAAGGATTGATGCTTTGGAACTGTGGTGTTGGAGAAGACTCTTGACAGTCCCTTGGACTGCAAGAGGATCAAACCAGTCAATCCTAAAGGAAATCAATTCTGACTACTCATTGGAAGGACTGGTGCTGGAGCTGAAGCTCCAATACTTTGGCCACCTGATGCAAAGAGTTGACTCATTAGGAAAGACTCTGATGCTGGGAAAGATTGAGGGCAGGAGGAGAAGGGGATGACAGAGGATGAGACGGTTGGATGGCATCACGTCCTCAACAGACACGAGTCTGATAAAGCTCTGGGAGATGGCGAAGGACAGGGAAGCCTGGCGTGCTGCAGGCCATGGGGTCACAAAGAGTCAGACACAACTGAGCAACTGAACAAGAACAAGAAAATCACACAAAGTCAGATTTGCTATTTCTATTTGCACAGAGAAACAATAGCACAGAAAGGTTAACCAGTTTTCTATGGCTTGGATTTGAAATTAATTTGTAGCAGTGATGTTTCAAACCAAAGTTTACTTCTAAAGTCCACATTGACCACCATGATTTGCCTCCAAAATAACAAGTGAAGTCATTATTTCAAAGTACATTATATATAGATAGATAGATAGATAGATTTTCCCCCCCTCGGCACATCCCACATCACTGGGCAATGTTCCATCAACACACTTTATCTGTGGCCCTCACCACCTTCTGCCCCATGTGAGGCACAGATAATTGCCTAACTTGTCAACTTGATTAGGAAAAGTCAATGACAGGACCAAGAAAATTAGGAGAAAATATTTTTTTTTCTGAACATGATTCAGACTAATATGTACATAACATCACAGAAAACAAAAATCCACCAAGTAAAGAGAGTTGAGCAGTAGTATAAAATCATGAAAGCAATGCATCGAATTTAGGAGAGAAAAACCTGTTACACAGAGAAGAAAAAAAAAAATAGAGGAAATTCTAGGAATCATAATTTCAGCTTGGGACAAAATGCAGTTATTTCTATATGTTGTACAGAAATTATTATACAAAAACAAAGTAGCACTGGTTTTGTTTAAATAGTCCTGAAACAGAGATAAAAGAAGAAATCTCAGAGGTTGAAAATTCCAAACATCATGTTTAACGAATATGGAGACTGAGATCCAGAGAGGTTAAGTTTCCTGCCTGAGATCAAATGATCATTTAGTAATTAAGGAAGAAAAGCAAAAATCAGGTGTCTTTCATTCTATGATTGGGCTTTTTCTAAGACTTTATGGTACATCAACTGAAACCTAAATATATACATTAGGGATAATATTCATTTGTAACTCAGTTATAGTAATGTAGATTTAAGTAAAATATTAACTGAACTTCCTTGATTCTGAATACTTCTTTAATTCCAACTCCATTTCAGGATTTTTTTTTTTTTTTTAATTTCCATCCCTATTTTTCTAACAAGCCAAAGAGCAGACCCTACATGTTTGGGAAGAATTTGTAAAGTTTTACTGTTTTAAATAAATGTGATGAGTGATGGAGGCTTCATGGGAAATTGCTATAGCCCTATGTGTACTGAGAGGTTGAAATGCAAGAATATCTGCATTCTCAAAGAGGGAACATCAAAAGGGGTCAAAGACCGAGTGTGCACATGAGCTGACTTTTCTCCCTTTCTTTAGAAGAAGATTTGGCTTTGGATCTGCCTAGTTTCAATCTCAAAGGTTTTGGAGTTATCTACGATCTTTGAAGCCGCAAGAGGGGTTTTCTGGCAAGAAAAACTGGACAGTGTGGGTAAACCACAAAAGCACCCAAGCCAAATGTTTTCAACTAATCTAGACTCTTATCCTACTGAACTTTACTTGAAAATAATCCTTAGAAATAAAACCAAAAGTAGCTATCTGCTGCTGCTACATATCTGAGGAACCCCTAATTTCAGTACAAATGATGAAACAAGGTCTGCTTATCAATGAGATAAGTATTGTCTTAAGCACTGGGTACCTAAATTCTATGCTCATATCTACAGCTACTAGGTATATGATCTTGACCAGGTCACTTTTTTTCTCCAGGTGAGATACTTTTTCTTATCTCCAAGATAAGGAGATAATATCAGGCTGGTTATACCTTTGGGGCCAACCAACAGTCAGTAGTAGACAAATTGTCTCAATTAGTATTAAGTCACAATGACAACAAATGCTGTCTACCAAAAATGTAGCTGAAGTATAAAGATACAAAGAGGTTAAAAGTAAATAGATGGAAAAAGATTAAGCATGCAAGCACTAAAGATGAGACAACTGGATCACCTATATGAGAGGTAGATATATTAGACACTGGATTAAGGTAGATTTCTGGATAAAAAGGTATTTCATAATGATAAAAAGGATCAGTACATAAAAAGGACATGAATAAATGTGTATGCACATTACAGAATTTCAAAATATATCAAAAACTGACAGAACTAAAAGGAGAAAAAGATACAATTACAGTTGGTGGTGAATACTTCTCTCTTAGTGAATGACAGACAAAACAGAAAAAGCAGTGGTAATATAGAATTGAACAAGTTCACCTGTATCATTATTTTTTTCAGATTCCACATATCAATCTAAGTGATATCTTATTTGTCTTTCTCAGTATTATACTCAAAACTCTATAATAACCTATTTGTCTTTCTCAGTATTAAACTCAAAACTCTATAATAACCTATTTGGGAAAAGAATGTGAAAAATTATATATGACTCTGTATAACTAAATCATTTTGCTGTACACCTGAAACTAACATGTGAATCAACTATATCCAACATAAAATCAAAGACTAAAATAACATAAAACATGCATTAAAAGAACTGAACAGACTCGAGAGAACAGCAAGGAAACAAACACAACATGCAAAATAGAGAGCAAGTGAGAATTTGCTATGTGAACCCGGGGAGTCCCATGCAGTGTTAAGTGACAACCTAGAGTGGTGGAGTAGGGAGGGAGGTGGAAGGGGGGTTCAGGAAGGAGGGGACATATGTCCACCTGTGGCTGATGCGTGTTGCTATGTGGCAGAGACCAACACAATATTGTAGAACAATTGTCCTCCAGTAATCATATTTGGTTCTATACTTCTCAGTATTATACAATTATAATCATCTTTGAAAATTATTAGCTTCTCAAGGACAGTTATGCTTTTTGAGTACTGCTCCATAGTCATCACCAAGAGAATGATACTCAGATGTGTTCTTTCTATAAAGCTTTGTAAGTAATGAGAGAGAGAAAAAGAATTGACCAGAACTATAAGCAACTTCACCCGACTGACATATATATAATATCACACATTCTGAAGAACACTATCCAATTGCACATGGACCATTCCCCATGACAGATTGATAACAGCTGAGAATTTTTCACAATTAAAGCATGAATCTGCAGATTAAAGGACAAGGCATCTGAGAAAATCAGTCACAAACTCACAGCTAGATATTTTGCAGTAAAATACGGAATACTGAAGAAAAAAAGGTACTAATAAAAGTAGAGACCTTAGAATGTTTAAATCCTACTCACTTGTGCTTAAAAAAAACAGAACCTATAACAGATTGATAATTAGACTGACAGAAGAGTTTTTTACAAGAATGGAAGCCAGAGTACACTAGAATAGCTTGTTCAAAGGTATGAGAGAAAATAGCTTGCAACCAGAACTGTATCTCCAGCAAAAATCTCTCTCAAGAAAAAAATACAATGTTATTTTCTGATAAACCAAAACATAGAGTTCACCACAACACATCTTCCTTAAAGGAATTTCTAAAGCACATACTTGGGGAAGAACAAATAAACCAGAAATATCTGAAGTGCAAATAATGAGTGGTAGCAAGGGAAGTCAGTGAACATGTGGGTGAATTCAAACAAGCTTTGACTCTGTGAATTAGTAAAAATTCCTTTGGAGTTAAAAAGATAAGGTAAAATGCAAATACTAAACAACAGAAGTTTGTAAGCCAAGCAAAAGTGAGTAAGATTTAAACATGTTAAGGTCTCTAGATTGCCCAAGAAAGATTTTTGATTAACATTAGATTTCATGAAATTAAGAATATAGGAAAATGTCAAATTTAAGAATACAAAGGGTTCCAGAATCTCATGGATGGAGTCGAAGGTGAAAGAGAAGGAGAAGAATGGGAATGAGGGGGGTTGATCTGTGCCAAGAACTGAATCGTCCCTGGGGGAAAGCTAGCTCAATAGATAAGGGAGGACCACCGGAAGGTGAGCCTGTGGGGTTGTCAGCAGAGAGGAGTTGCTGTTGTCTAGTCACTAAGTTATGTCCAACTCTTTGTGACTCCATGGACTGTAACCTGCCAGGCTTCTCTGTCCTTAGGATTTCCCAGGCAAGAATACTGGAGTGGGTTGCCATTTCCCTCAGGGAGAAGAGGAGGCAGGAGGGTAAATGGCAAGAAAATAAGGAGAATGAAGGGCATGGATATTAACTGACAACTGCCTTCTTCCAGATACTGAGGTGCTATGGTTTCCAGAAGACAACGTATAGAGCTGTCAATGATATCCGCATGTTGCAGACATACTTTGGTTTCTATGGAGAATGAAGGATAAGACTAGCCAAGAAGCATGACCTTGACCTTGAGCGTCCCTTCTCCCTCTGGAAAAGTGTCTAAAGAATCTTGTTCTTTGTTCTAGTTCTTAAACTGCATAACCATCTCACTAGAGCCAGGCCCTAAACGTAACACCAGGGTTTATTTAGGGTATTAATTACAAAGTGGGTCAGACTGGCCCCTCCTCACCAAATCCCCAGGCATACTAAAGCACACTGACACAGAATCTAGTGCATATTCATTCAGACTGTGATTAGAAAACATATCTGAAACAATTCTTGGTATGCATCATTTAAACATTCTTCATTTAATGTCAGTTTCAGGAACTTAAAAGCAATAAAAAATAGCCACCACAGTCATCACACCGTCACCTTCCAACAGCCCCACAACACTTGAAAGCCCAACAGTTCCAAACTGGCCTTGGGAAATAAAGCCAAAAAGAATAAATAATTAATAGGAATTCCATTTTGTTTTGGATATTTGCAAATATTCAGACTCAAGCAAGAATGCTATGGAGAGAAAAAAAATCCATAATAAGGCAATCTCAAAAGTGAAGTTGACTGACAAGCTGAATATTTTAACAGCGCATGAGATAACAGTCAGCTAAACCATTTGCTATTTTCACTCTGTGCCCATCAGATATCGCTGACGCTGTCTGCTGCAGAAACTCCATCAGTACAGCCAAAGGCCGGAACACTCTTGACTATTGCTGCCTTTTTACAATATACCTGATCCAGAAACTACACAGCAGTTCTCATAATGAAATCTAAATCTTGGGCAACATATGTACCATGCACTGTAGGCAAGATGGGCGAGACTGAGGAGGCTCCCCTGGCATTGAAAACCTCCTTAATCAACTGTGCCTTATTTCCCTAATCCCAGCATCTAATTGGTCCATAATATAGCAATTTCCTAAGAACTCTTTGTACCAGGGGTCAGCAAACTATGGACCATGAGTCGTGTCTGGGCTACCATGAGTTTTTGGACATCAGTTGTTATTGGAGCACGGCTATGACCATCACTGTCTATGTTGCAATGCCTATGAGAACTTTTCCTTCTACAAAGTGAGTTAATAGGGACCACTGGCCCCAACTGCCTAAAAGATTCACTATCAGGATGCCTCCAGAAGTAAGTTTTTCTACCCTGCCTTACACTCACGGGCTGTAAAACTGAGGCAGCCGAGGACGAGCTGTTCCTCAGAACAGTTTTGCATTTTCATTCTACCTGCCGCCCTCCCAACGCACAAATAGGTAGTGCATGTTATCTGTTAATGCAATGCTGGATGCTAAATGCAGTGAGTTAGACACAGCAAACACGTCACCAGGTTTCAGAATTCCAGGACAGATGTCACAAAACAATCACGGCACTTTCTCTTTTAAGTCCAGATGTCAGCTCAGAATCCTTCCTACACAGTTCTCCACGCAAACCAGTAACTGACTCGGGATTAGCAGAAAAGATGAAGTGTTTTTGCTCTCTCTCATCTAATTAATTCTCATGCTGTTATTTTAAACCACTATCCTTTAAATCTGTCCACACAAATCTCTCTTCCGTTATTTTTTTAATCTACTGAAACTTTAAACTGCACTTAGTAAGTCTAACTCCTCCTTGAAATGTCTTACCAAAGTTAGAAAAACACGTGGCATGTGTGTAAAAGCTGGGAAAAAGAAAATAAGTGACTAAAAAAGGTTGACACCCAAGTGCAGGGGATTGTTATGACAGTTCTGTTTTCAGAACACAATTTCCAATTATGTTTGTGCATATTGCCAAGTAGTTTGTGGCCAACAAGAACCCAAGGCAGGGGGTCCCAGTGTGGCAAACCCTAGAAACTCTAGAAGTCTGTGAGCCCTTAGTGAAGTTCACCAGCCAGTTAGGAGTCCACACCACTGTCCCACTGGAGCTTACACCTCACCTGTCTGAACACGAGAGGGGCCTCTTGTCTTCCTGAATCCAGGACACACACTGGAGAGGGCACTGCACTCCTCTCAGGGGATCAAGCTGTCCACAGCAGGCCCAGGGGGCTGGGCAGCCCACGGGTACCTCTTGGTGAGGGCGCTCCAGTGCCTCTTCCATCCTCTCACTCACTGTCTGTTTCTTCCCCCCATCTCTTCTCCATAAGTCTCCACATATGCTCAAAACTCCTCCACTGTGTTTGATTCCGGACGAGATGCGTTCCCTCCTCGAGCCACAGAACTGAATGTTCTTCACGATCTGAACCTCTAGAATGAGGGTCATCGCAGGCTGAGGCTATTAGTCACCAGGTGATTCTAACGGTGATGCGAGTGAGGCACCAGCTGCTTTGTCCACAGCCAAGTCTGAGTCAGATCACCTGGATGGTTGTTAAACAGGCTGATCCCTGGGTTGCTTCTCAAACTCAGTTACACAGACTCTCTTCACGTCTGCATATTCTGACAGAAGTTCCCAGTGGGAAGCATTCAGAGGAAACCTCACTTAAGCCCCTGACATTCATGGTACAATGCTCGCTCACCAGGACCAACACTCTCCAGAAGCTTCCTACACTGCATAAATCCTAGGCTCCACCTCCTAGGAATTGATGCCAGTTAGTACGATGCCCAGGTGATCCTCATCTTCATGATGGTTTGCAAAACACTGACCTAAGGCCAACACTGAACCACAGAACCAAGCTTATGAAAACTATTCTGCACGAACATGTCCAGAACTTGATTTAAGGTGTCACCTGACTCACTGAGTCCCTATCTCTAGATGATATTGATGATGATGATAACACCCAGAAAACTTTAACAGGTAAATAGTTGTCTGTCTTGGAAGTGGAGGCCGGCATAGCCAGGTGATCAGTGTCTGCTCTGTATTCACAAAACCAGCTGACTGGTTTGGGATGTCTACGGCAGAATCAGCAGCCATTTGGAACTTGGCAATAATAGAGCCTCAAATAAGGGAAATGGTTTCTCATCCTGGGCTTTGGTTCCCCTATCTGTAGGAGGAGGCTGGTAGTGCTCACTTCACAGGTCTACAGAGAGGATCAAGATGATGCCTATAAAATCCAAGCTCAGGGAGTGGCTCGAGGCAGTATTCTATGGGTGAAAGGGAGTCAGGAAGGTAGAAGGCTTGGCAGTATTGACACATCCCAAGACTCTAGTTAAACCTATCCTGCATGATTTTCCTGTCTTAAGACTGTCAAAGAAGGAAACACAAATAATTGTTTCACACTGATATCATATTTGCAAATATGCCTAAAGGGATAAAAGACAGGCATGATCACAGAAAACATCTTTCCCACAGAAGCCAACATTTATTTGCAGCTCTTTTGTCCTGTCCCTTTATTGCTCTCACTCACAACTCTGAAATGTCCTCACATTTACTAAAACCTGGAATAATAAGGTTCAGACCCAAATCTTAATGGTTGATGAGTTTTGAATTACAAACTTTTGAATTATAAACAGCAGGACTGTTTTTGATCTTTCCTTCAGTTTCCTTGCTTTGAATAAAAAATGAACACTGAACTAGAGATGCTGCAACANAGGGGGGCGGGGGTGGGGGACGGGCAGGTGCCGGGAGCAGGGCTAATTCCTTAACATCCCTCGGAGGGTCTATTTGCACACCTTCTGGGGAAGGGCTAGCTATTAAACATACGCTAAAAGGACAAATGCCAATTTGTTTGCCCTTTTAAATGGTAATAAGTTAGGAGTCTCTACACACATTTTAGGGCTTCCCAGGTGGCGCTAGTGGTAAAGAACCTGCCTGCCAATGCAGGAGACATGAGACTGGGTCAGGAAGATGCCCTGGAGAAGGAAATGGCAACCCACTTCAGTATTCTTGCCTGAAGAATTCCATGAACAGAGGAGCCTGGCGGGCTACAGTCCATGGGGTCACAAAGAGTCGGACACGACAGAAGCGACTTAGCACACAAGCACACGTATTTCAATCCCAGAATAATAAAGAGCCTGCAGAGTCTAGAGCGTCCCTGGTGGCTCAGATGGTAAAGAATCTGTCTGCACTGCAGAAGACCTAGGTTTGATCCATGGGTTGGGAAGCTCCCCTGGAGAAGAGAATGGCAACCCACTCCTGTATTCTTGCCTGGAGAATCCCATGGATGGAGGAGCCTGGTGGGCTACAGTCCATAGCATTGCAAAGAGTCAGACATGACTGAGCGACTAACCATACCATAGAAAGCGAAATCATTCAGTCATGTCCATCTCTTTGCGACCCTGTGGACTATAGCATACCAGGCTCCTCTGTCCAGGCAAGAATACTGGAGTGGGTTGCCATTTCCTTCTCCAACCATACCATAACATAACCCATAAGTGAGAGTAGGTTGGTAGCCCGGCTCCCTCCCCAACTCAATAGAAGCCCCTCCCCACCCCTGACAGGACAGGGGGCTCTATGGAGCGTGAGAGCAGGTGGAGACCTCGTACCCAGCTTTTCTGCTGCGCCCTTGGCCGCTGGGTGCTTCAGCACGGGGCTGTTGGAAGGGGTCCCGCTGAGCCTGCTGCGCGTGGGCAGGGAGGCCACGCCGGGCCAGAAGAGCTCAGCACTCTTGTCGGTCTGCGTGCTGCTGTCCTTGCTGCCCGTCTTGGCGTGGGCGCTGCCGCCCGACGTGCCGGGGGCTGGGGGCGACAGCGTGGCGGCAGCGGGGGTGGGCAGCACGGGGGTGGACGCATGGTCGTGGTGCTCCTTCCCCAGCAGCAGCCCTGCGGGTGGAAGAACAGCGTCTTCAGTGTCGCGCCTCAAGAAGCAAGACCCGTCGGCTGGGCAGGGATACAGACGCCAGCAAAGAGAACGGACGTCTGTACAAGGCTGGGGAGCGGTGAACTGGGAGATCAGCACTGACACACATACACCACCTAGGTGGCACTCGTGGTCAAGAATCCGCCTGCCAGTGCAGGCGATGCAGGAGACTTGGGTTTGATCCCTAGGTCGGGAAGATCCCCTGAAGGAGGGCATGGCCACCCACTCCACTATTCTTGCCTGGAGAATCTCATGGACAGAGGAGCCTGGCGGGCTACAGTGCATGGGGTTGCAAAGAGTCAGACATGACTGAACTTACACACACGCGTGTAAAAGAGGCAGCTAGTGGAAACCTGCTGTAAAGCACAGGGAGCCCAGCTCCATGCTTTGTGGATGGGATGGGGGTCACAGTGGGAAGGAGGTCCAAGGGGGAGGGACTATATGTATATGGATGGCTGATTCACTTTCCTGTACAGCAGAAACTAACACAACATTATAAGGCAACTACGTTGCTAACAATGGGCTTCCCTGGTGGCTCAGAGGTTAAGGTGTCTGCCTCCAATGTGGGAGACCTGGGTTCGATCTCTGGGTTGGGAAGATCCCCTGGAGAAGGAAATGGCAATCCACTCCAGTATTCTTGCCTGGAGAATCCCATGGACGGAGGAGCCTGGTAGGCTACAGTCCACGGGGTTGCAAAGAGTCGGACACGACTGAGCGACTTCACCTCACCTCACGTTGCTAACAAAGGTCCATCGAGTCAAGGCTATGATTTTTCCAGTAATCATGTATGGATGTGAGAGTTGGACTATAAAGAAAGCTGGGAGCAGAAGAATTGATGCTTTTAAACTGTGATGTTGGAGAAGACTATTAAGAGTCCCTTGGACTGCAAGGAGATCTAACCAGTCCATTCTAAAGGAGATCAGTCCTGGGTGTTCATTGCAGGGACTGATGTTGAAGCTGAAACTCCAATACCTTGGCCACCTGATGCGAAGAACTGACTCACTAGAAAAGACCCTGATGCTGGAAAGATTGAAAGTGGGAGGAGAAGGGGACAACAGAGGCTGTCTCTTATACACATCTAAAATCCATAAGGAGGCAATCTCAAAAGTGAAGTTGACTGACAAGCTGAATATTTTAACAGCGCATGAGATAACAGTCAGCTAAACCATTTGCTATTTTCACTCTGTGCCCATCAGATATCGCTGACGCTGTCTGCTGCAGAAACTCCATCAGTACAGCCAAAGGCCGGAACACTCTTGACTATTGCTGCCTTTTTACAATATACCTGATCCAGAAACTACACAGCAGTTCTCATAATGAAATATAAATCTTGGGCAACATATGTACCATGCACTGTAGGCAAGATGGGCGAGACTGAGGAGGCTCCCCTGGCATTGAAAACCTCCTTAATCAACTGTGCCTTATTTCCCTAATCCCAGCATCTAATTGGTCCATAATATAGCAATTTCCTAAGAACTCTTTGTACCAGGGGTCAGCAAACTATGGACCATGAGTCGTGTCTGGGCTACCATGAGTTTTTGGACATCAGTTGTTATTGGAGCACGGCTATGACCATCACTGTCTATGTTGCAATGCCTATGAGAACTTTTCCTTCTACAAAGTGAGTTAATAGGGACCACTGGCCCCAACTGCCTAAAAGATTCACTATCAGGATGCCTCCAGAAGTAAGTTTTTCTACCCTGCCTTACACTCACGGGCTGTAAAACTGAGGCAGCCGAGGACGAGCTGTTCCTCAGAACA
Source organism: Oreotragus oreotragus (assembly GCA_006410675.1). Taxonomy (NCBI): domain Eukaryota; kingdom Metazoa; phylum Chordata; class Mammalia; order Artiodactyla; family Bovidae; genus Oreotragus; species Oreotragus oreotragus. The sequence continues at coordinate 505,575 of SJYX01009297.1, read as the reverse complement.
GTTTTGCATTTTCATTCTACCTGCCGCCCTCCCAACGCACAAATAGGTAGTGCATGTTATCTGTTAATGCAATGCTGGATGCTAAATGCAGTGAGTTAGACACAGCAAACACGTCACCAGGTTTCAGAATTCCAGGACAGATGTCACAAAACAATCACGGCACTTTCTCTTTTAAGTCCAGATGTCAGCTCAGAATCCTTCCTACACAGTTCTCCACGCAAACCAGTAACTGACTCGGGATTAGCAGAAAAGATGAAGTGTTTTTGCTCTCTCTCATCTAATTAATTCTCATGCTGTTATTTTAAACCACTATCCTTTAAATCTGTCCACACAAATCTCTCTTCCGTTATTTTTTTAATCTACTGAAACTTTAAACTGCACTTAGTAAGTCTAACTCCTCCTTGAAATGTCTTACCAAAGTTAGAAAAACACGTGGCATGTGTGTAAAAGCTGGGAAAAAGAAAATAAGTGACTAAAAAAGGTTGACACCCAAGTGCAGGGGATTGTTATGACAGTTCTGTTTTCAAAACACAATTTCCAATTATGTTTGTGCATATTGCCAAGTAGTTTGTGGCCAACAAGAACCCAAGGCAGGGGGTCCCAGTGTGGCAAACCCTAGAAACTCTAGAAGTCTGTGAGCCCTTAGTGAAGTTCACCAGCCAGTTAGGAGTCCACACCACTGTCCCACTGGAGCTTACACCTCACCTGTCTGAACACGAGAGGGGCCTCTTGTCTTCCTGAATCCAGGACACACACTGGAGAGGGCACTGCACTCCTCTCAGGGGATCAAGCTGTCCACAGCAGGCCCAGGGGGCTGGGCAGCCCACGGGTACCTCTTGGTGAGGGCGCTCCAGTGCCTCTTCCATCCTCTCACTCACTGTCTGTTTCTTCCCCCCATCTCTTCTCCATAAGTCTCCACATATGCTCAAAACTCCTCCACTGTGTTTGATTCCGGACGAGATGCGTTCCCTCCTCGAGCCACAGAACTGAATGTTCTTCACGATCTGAACCTCTAGAATGAGGGTCATCGCAGGCTGAGGCTATTAGTCACCAGGTGATTCTAACGGTGATGCGAGTGAGGCACCAGCTGCTTTGTCCACAGCCAAGTCTGAGTCAGATCACCTGGATGGTTGTTAAACAGGCTGATCCCTGGGTTGCTTCTCAAACTCAGTTACACAGACTCTCTTCACGTCTGCATATTCTGACAGAAGTTCCCAGTGGGAAGCATTCAGAGGAAACCTCACTTAAGCCCCTGACATTCATGGTACAATGCTCGCTCACCAGGACCAACACTCTCCAGAAGCTTCCTACACTGCATAAATCCTAGGCTCCACCTCCTAGGAATTGATGCCAGTTAGTACGATGCCCAGGTGATCCTCATCTTCATGATGGTTTGCAAAACACTGACCTAAGGCCAACACTGAACCACAGAACCAAGCTTATGAAAACTATTCTGCACGAACATGTCCAGAACTTGATTTAAGGTGTCACCTGACTCACTGAGTCCCTATCTCTAGATGATATTGATGATGATGATAACACCCAGAAAACTTTAACAGGTAAATAGTTGTCTGTCTTGGAAGTGGAGGCCGGCATAGCCAGGTGATCAGTGTCTGCTCTGTATTCACAAAACCAGCTGACTGGTTTGGGATGTCTACGGCAGAATCAGCAGCCATTTGGAACTTGGCAATAATAGAGCCTCAAATAAGGGAAATGGTTTCTCATCCTGGGCTTTGGTTCCCCTATCTGTAGGAGGAGGCTGGTAGTGCTCACTTCACAGGTCTACAGAGAGGATCAAGATGATGCCTATAAAATCCAAGCTCAGGGAGTGGCTCGAGGCAGTATTCTATGGGTGAAAGGGAGTCAGGAAGGTAGAAGGCTTGGCAGTATTGACACATCCCAAGACTCTAGTTAAACCTATCCTGCATGATTTTCCTGTCTTAAGACTGTCAAAGAAGGAAACACAAATAATTGTTTCACACTGATATCATATTTGCAAATATGCCTAAAGGGATAAAAGACAGGCATGATCACAGAAAACATCTTTCCCACAGAAGCCAACATTTATTTGCAGCTCTTTTGTCCTGTCCCTTTATTGCTCTCACTCACAACTCTGAAATGTCCTCACATTTACTAAAACCTGGAATAATAAGGTTCAGACCCAAATCTTAATGGTTGATGAGTTTTGAATTACAAACTTTTGAATTATAAACAGCAGGACTGTTTTTGATCTTTCCTTCAGTTTCCTTGCTTTGAATAAAAAATGAACACTGAACTAGAGATGCTGCAACAGTTTTCAAGCACCCATTACTTGAGCACTTCCTACGTCCCAGGCACCACACTAAGCTTTGTATATACATCATTATTTCATTATTTCCTTTAACACTCATTATAATCCTATGAATTAAAAACTCAAATTACAGCCATTCTATAGCAGGGGAAACTGAACTACAGGTAAGTTTATATCTTGCCCACTCACTGAGATAACTAGGTAACAGACAGCCACTACCTAACTCCAGGCCCAATGTCTTTAGCAGTCTGATGGGGGAGCTACTATGTGCTGGGAAATGAGTCTGTGAAAAGGAATTACAGATATTTTTTGCCCTCAGAGGTTTGTGACCTAACAGAAGACTACTTATGCCTGGATGGTAACCCCTACCACAAGCCACCATTGCCTTCTACTTGCCCATGGCAGACATCATTCATTGATCCTAGTCTTCCATTGAATCTTGACTTGGTCATATCACACTTAGTCACATAGAAACCACCCACCAATTGCTTCAAGTTGACATTGGATGACCACACTAAGCTTTGTATATACATCATTATTTCATTATTTCCTTTAACACTCATTATAATCCTATGAATTAAAAACTCAAATTACAGCCATTCTATAGCAGGGGAAACTGAACTACAGGTAAGTTTATATCTTGCCCACTCACTGAGATAACTAGGTAACAGACAGCCACTACCTAACTCCAGGCCCAATGTCTTTAGCAGTCTGATGGGGGAGCTACTATGTGCTGGGAAATGAGTCTGTGAAAAGGAATTACAGATATTTTTTGCCCTCAGAGGTTTGTGACCTAACAGAAGACTACTTATGCCTGGATGGTAACCCCTACCACAAGCCACCATTGCCTTCTACTTGCCCATGGCAGACATCATTCATTGATCCTAGTCTTCCATTGAATCTTGACTTGGTCATATCACACTTAGTCACATAGAAACCACCCACCAATTGCTTCAAGTTGACATTGGATGTGATTTTCCAGTTTTTATCCAGTGGAAATAAATTTAACTATTTCTCTTTACTGCATCTAGATCTGGCCTATGATAGAGGCAAAAGAGGATACTGATATTATGTGCAATTCACAACATTAGAGATTCAAAATTCTCTGCAAATAGACAGAAGCCTAGGAAACAGAAATACTACAACAGTCAAGCAGCCAAGAAGGTTGCTTTCACTCGCTTAAGTTTCTCAGGGAAGACAAGCCTTCTACCCTATCCATATCATGTCACAACACCCTTTAAATCTCTATAGCTCATGTAAGCTGGTTGAATTTTCTCCTTTCAGCAGTTAAAAATGAACAGATATAAAACAAATAAGGAAGGAACTGAAACTAAGGTTGAAATAAGGATATGATACAACTATATTTGATGTCGGGGGTTAGAAATCTACCTTAGTGAACCTATTATAAGCCACCTTCCACCAGTTAATTGAAAATGAGTTAATGTGCAGGTGGGCTGAACTAAAATTAGCATAAAAGAAAATAGCTTTTCTCTTTATATAATTTGCATGCCTTTGTAATCAGCAAAATGACACATCAGACAAGAGGCCTACCCACTGTGATGCAATCTTTAATCTCTGTCACATATTAATCATTCCCTTGTAATATAATAAAGCTGCTTCTGTCACGATGGCATTGAATGTAAATAGTTTCAATTACTGGTAATTCTCAACTGGCTTGCACAAAGAACAATGAGGTATGATCCATGGGCTTTGGAAGGAAACAAAATAATAAAAGAAGGTAACTGAATTTTATCTGTTGGATGAAACTTTTCTGGAATCTTTCCAGGCTCTGTGTTGACTTTTCTTGGATTACTTCTAAAAACTGAAGCAACAAAGAGGAAGACCCTTGGGAGCAAAACATCCTTCAGTTTATAAGGTTCAGGATGATTTTAATAGGCTGAAAGTGAGTACGCTACTTGCACTGCTAATTTCCCACAGGCATTTTCCAAGTTTTTACCCATTACAGTGTGAGGCCTTTGAATAAAAAGGTTCTGTTTGAACCAAATACCGTTGTTGCTCTTGTGGCACATGAGAGAGAAGCAAAAATATCTCCAGCGGTGAAAGGAAGCGCAAGACATGAAACCAATGTCACACCTGCCTAACACTGTGATGTGCTTTCCTCCAAGGTGCCCCTCAAATTCCACCAGCACTTAAATGTTGCGGTACTCTCAGACAATAAATGATCATTACCCTTTGCATGCTTCTTGAAAGGCTGTTCTCCAAAGGGAGATGATTCCTGGGACTCTAGAGAAAAGCTGTCATCCGGGTTGGAAGGCTTAGATGAGGTGACAAAAGCCAAGTGCACCACTCTTTCACCAGTGACAGACGTCACTAATCAATCTCAATGCTTTTTCACACTGAGCTTAGTGGCAGACATCACTAATCAATCTCAGTGCTCTTTCCCATGAGCCCCTGCCTAACCTTCTGATGGAGTCCTCTGGACAGCCATTAACAATGAAATGAAGTTGAAATAGGAAGGGAAAAACATTTGCCTTTTTTTTTTTTCCTCTTAAATTGTAACTGCTAGCTAGAGACAATGATACCCCTGCTATTCTGTCTGAACCATTTATTCACTGGGAAAGTAGAGCATGACCTTTCAATTAGAAGGAAATCAAAAGGAAAAGAAAACGTTAGATGAGATTCCATAAACAGCCCCTTTCCTGAGCTCCTACTTGCCCCCATCTTCTCTATAAGAAATAACAAAATCAATTCTAGAAATTAAAGGCAAGGACTCTGAATTGTGCTACCAATGTCTGAGAATTAATATATTCCATAAAAGTTTTTTTTTTAAAAATCTCTGCTTATTTTCTCCCTTATTTAGTCTTGTAACTCTGTTCCAGTAGTAACAGTAAACGTGGAACTCTAATTTACACAGTTTAAACATCTACAGGGAACTTCCCTGGTGGTTCAGGGGTTAAAATTCCATTCTCCCAATGCAGGGGACATCGGGTTTGATCCTTGCCCCGGGAACTAGATCTCACATACCTCGACTAAGAGTTTGGATGCCACAATTAAGGATAACATATGCTGCAACATACTGACTAGCCAAAGCCTATGACTGTGTGGATCACAACAAACTGTGGAAAATTCTTAAGGAGGTGGGAATGTCAGACCACCTGACCTGCCTCCTGAGGACTATGTATGCCCATCAAGAAGCAAAAGTTAGAACTGGGCATGGAACAACACACTGGTTCCAAATTGGGAAAGGAGTACATTGTCAAGGTTGTATATTGTCACCCTGCTTATTTAACTTATATGCAGAGTACATCATGCGAAATGCTGGACTGGATGAAGCACCAGCTGGAATCAAAATTGCTAGGAGAAATATCAATACATCAGATATGCAGATGACACCACACTTATGGCAGAAAGCAAAAAAAGAATTAAAGAACCTCTTGATGAAAGTGAAAGAGGAGAGAGAAAACACTGGCTTAAAACTCAACATTCAGAAAACGAAGATCATGGCATCTGGTCCCATCCCTTCATAGCAAATAGATGGGGAAACAGTGGAAACAGTGAGAGACTTTATTTTGGGGGGCTCCAAAATCACTGCAGATGGTGATTGCAGCCATGAAATTAAAAGATGCTTGCTCTTTGGAAGAAAAATTATGACCAACGTAGACAGCATATTAAAAAACAGACATTACTTTGCCAACAAAGATCCATGTAGTCAAAGCTATGGTTTTTCCAGTAGTCATATATGGATGTGAGAGTTGGAATATAAAGAAAGCTGAGCGCTGAAGAATTGATACTTTTTAACCGTGGTATTGAAGAACACTCTTGAGAGTCCCTTGGACTGCAAGAACATCCAACCAGTCCATCCTAAAGGAAATCAGTCCTGAATATTCATTGGAAGAACTGATGCTGAAGCTCCAATACTTTGGCCACCTGATGCAAAGAACTGACTCACTAAATAATACCCTGATGCTGGGAAAGATTGAAGGCAGGAGGAGAAGGGAATGACACAGGATGAGATGGTTGGATGGTATCACCTACTCAATGGACATGAGTTTGAGTAAACTCTGGGAGTTGATCATGGACTGGGAAGCCTGGCATGCTTGCAGTCCATGGAGTTGCAAAAAGTTGAACACAACTGAGTGACTGAACTGAACTGATGCTGTAACTAAGACCCAGTGCAGCCAATAAATATTTTTTAAAAATCTACAGTTTGTTCCAACTCCTCATTAAAAACATTTATGTTATTTCTAGAGTTAAGTAGTGAATCTCTGAGTGACATATAAATGGCATCATGGCAAAGGACTCAGATTCTACACCGCATTTTTCTTTAAAATAAGGAAACAAAGGAGGACAAAAGCCAAAGAGGGGGGCAAACCAGAAATCCAAATAAGTTATCTAAGTCATTTATATTTTTGAGTGTCTGTGATAAATACCAGCTTAGCCTCAAGAAAAAAGCACAGTCTATTATATCATCTCACAAATCCAAATCCAAGAATGCTCAATTATCCCTGCAGGGCCCACATAATGAGATATGACCCACATCTCATAGCAGCCCCATGTCTTATCCATTCAAATGCATAAACAAAGAGAGAATGAGATACATGTTGGTTTTTTCCTTTTTGTCATGTAGTAACCAGTAGCCCAAAGGGCCAAACCACTGAGACTGTGCCTGTATGCTAACTCACTTCAGTCATGTCTGATTCTTTGCAACCCTGTGGACTGTGGCCTGCCAAGCTCCTCTGTCCAAGAGGATTCTCCAGGCAAGAATACTAGAGTGATTGCTGTGCCCTCCTCCTGGCACAGAAACCCACTTCAGTATTCTTACGGAAGAGGAAGATCCCATCCTCCTGGGGATCTTCTTGACCCAGGGACAGATTATGACCAAATGGTCAGTAAATTCCCTTTGCTTTGGAGAGAGAGGCTGGAGTATTTCCTCCTCTGCAACAATTTCATTCTGGAACCTACAGCTGCATAACCGATAATCACTGTTCATCATCCACCCTCTCTGATCTTCCGAATCACTGCTAGTGTATACCACACAACTTAGGATTTCACCTCTATTTTGATGTCTCTGATTGAGTCACTTGAATAAATTGTTCCCATCTAGACTCTAGAGTTTTTCATGATGCAAACGACTGTACTTATGTGTATCCCACAGTTGTTGATACTGTGTATTTCACTTGGTAGGTTTAGGTTATTTGCTAATTTGATTAAGATTACTTGCCACTGCTAATAAGTATGTGATTTATTTAATTATGCCTTGATCAACCTAATTTTGCCAAAGTACTAACATTTCTTTAAATTTTGTTCTAAATTGATGGAGGTTTTAAAGGGAGCATCATGATAGCAATATCTTCATTTTAAAAATCTAAATGAAAATACTGAATTTGTTTTTTTTTTATTTTAACCACTGAGAATTTTTAAATTATGATAACCTAGAGAAGGTGTTTGAAGACCCACTGGAGAAAGGAATAGCACGCACTCAAGCATTCTTGCCTGGAGAACCCCATGGACAGAGGAGCCTGGCAGACTATAGTCCACGGGATCGCAAAGAGTTGGACACAACTGAGAGACAGGTGAGTGATCAAAAGCAAAATCAAGATAGTCCAGCAAAAATAATGTACAACAGACTGACCCAGCAAACAAAGGATATCAAAAATTATATCTAGCAGAACAAACCTAATTGAAGCACAAACTGGAAAAAAATTAAAGCAAGGTGCCAATTGGGGAATAAAACAATGAAAATAAAACTAACAAATACTTAAAGAGAAAAGGAGAGAAAGAAAGAACAGATATGCAAAGTTAAATAGAGGTAGATAAAGACAATTTATATACATGAAAGATTAACTGCAAGGGAAAAGAACAGTAGGGAAAGCAAACAAAGGACTAAATGTAGAAAAATAGTAATAGTTTTTAAAAATTAAAATGAAAAAAAGAGGGAAAATCCACAGAACTGCAAAGCCCAACATAGAGGCAGAGGTTTATGACAACAATAAAAAACGTGACTGAGGAAAAAGAAAAAAAGCTCAAAAGCTTAATTGGATTTCTTAGTGCCAATAAAATCGACATCTACAACAGAGGGGGAAAAAAGGAAGAAAAAAAAGAAAAAAGTCCAAAAGAATCTATAGATCAAGTCAAAACACAAGAATAATACGTTTTTCTTGAGTCACTGCTATCAGAGTCATTTCCGTTGCTGGGAGTCACAGTCCACCTCACCTCCCTCGGATGCCCTCCAACACTGTGCAGATCTCTGGACCTGCTGCGGGGGCAGCTCAGATCCCAATCTGGTCCTACACCTGTGTGTTCTTGCTTCTAATGTCCACAGCTATCAGAGCTGGTGTGTTTTCTTTTGTGGGAGCCCTCAATGACCTTTTATATATTCCATCAGCACAGTCTGTTTAGTTGATTGTGTGGATTTAATCTGTAGCTTGTACAGCTGGTGGGAAGGTTTTGGGTTTTCTTCCTTAGCCACACTGCCCCTGGGTTTCAATTGTGGTTTTATTTCCACCTCTGCATGTGGGTCGTCCACTGGGGTTTGCTCCTGAGGCTGCCCTGGGGGACTTGGGTTTGCCCCTGTGAGGGCCAGGTGTGGGGTGGGGCAGCTGCTTGGGTCGCAGGGGTTCTGGCAGCACCAGGAACTCAGGGGAGTTGGTGACTAGGGCAGCAGGAAATATAGTGCTCTAGAAGGGTATGGCAACCAGCATTGCCAATACACTCCAGTATTCTGGCCTGAAGAATCCCCTCTCTGACAGAGAAGCCTGGCAGGCCACAGTCTACAAGGCTGCAAAGAGTTGGACACAACCGAAGTGACCCTGGGTGCGTAGATGCGACTTTTTTTGCCTGTGGCAGCTCTGCCCCAGTGAGAGCTGAGCGTGAAGGTGGCACAGTGCTTGGCTTGCGGGGACCCTGGAGGCACCAAGTGTGCCGGGACATGCACTGCCTCTGCCGCAGGAGTTCTGGCCCTATCAGAGTCTTTTTCCAGCCTCTTGTAGCTGGGGATCAGAGGGCCTCTTCGGCCAGTCTTTCTCTGTAGCTCCGCCCATTCAGGCACTTAGAGGGCTCCCTTCAATACCTTTGTTTTTATGTTTTTGTCCCCTGGCCTCTTTCCCCTCTTTCCTGATAATAAAATATTCAGTGGTTTAGGTGAAAATAACTCTTTCTCACCACTGGTCACAGAGATTAAAATGACATTTCTAACCATTATATCCCCCAGTTCCAAATACTTTATTCATTATTCTCTTGTGAATGACCAAAATCAACTCAAAGCAGTCAAAACAAACAAACAAACATTACTGACTTGAAAAGCTGAGAGTTCAAGGAAGTGTCTAGGGTCAGCTTTGGCTGAATCTGGGTGCTCAGAAGACTCCTTTCTCTGCCTGTCTTCTTGCTGAAACATGCACCATGAATCCAGAGATACCAATGAGAAGGCCAGGCCCTTAGGGCTCCCAGGCATGATCTTTCCTGCTACATGGTTTCTGTCTGCCTGAGACTGATGGACAAGACCTACCAAAAAGGCTCAGAGAGCTCAGAGAAGGAAAACAAGCTCCAGGAGTATTCTAGGCCCCATGCGCTTATTTGTAAACTTGAAGGGAAACAAGACCTTAAATATGAGATGACAGGCATCTTTACAAAACAAGTCATAAGCAAAACAGAAGCCTTATTTATTGAAGAAAAAGGTGGTTGTCTTAGGAGTAGCTGTGATAAAATTCTCATCTGCTAAACCTTCCTGATCAACTGGGCACTGGGGTTACATCTGGCAAATGGCCAAATGCCTATGATACCATACTTTCCTTTCTTAATATCTGGGTTTTATTGTTCAAACTTGTTGAGAAGGGGTAAAGCTTCCCCTGTATAATTAGCAAGCTGTCAATATGTGAGTTGAGAGTACTTACACAAACTTCAAGTAACTAAATATCAAGATATTATGGAGGGACTTCCCTGGCAGTCCAGTGATTAAGACTCCTTGCTTCCACTGCAGGGGGCATGGATTGGAACCCTGGTTGGGGAACTAAGATCCTACATGCCTCATGATGTGACCAGAAACAAGTAAATAAAATAAATTTAAAAACACATTTATGGAATGCCTACTGAGTGCCAGGTAATATGATAGGTAGTAGGAAACCAATTGGAGAAGGCACTGGCACCCCACTCCAGAACTCTTGTCTGGAAAATCCCAGGGATGGAGGAGCCTGGTGGGCTGCAGTCCATGGGGTCGCTAAGAGTTGGACACGACTGAGCAACTTCACTGTCACTTTTCACTTTCATGCATTGGAGAAGGAAATGGCAACCCACTCCAGTGTTCTTGCCTGGAGAATTCCAGGGACGGGGGAGCCTGGTGGGCTGCCGTCTCTGGGGTCGCACAGAGTCAGACACGACTGAAGTGACTTAGCAGCAGGAAACCAATGGTGGACAAGGTAGATAAGATGGGAAAAATTCTATATCCTGAAAAGCATATAGTGATTCTGATTTAAACGAAAGTTTAAAAACCTCTAGGTACTTCTCTGGTGGTCCAGTGGCTAAGACCTGCTGTTCCCAATGGAGGAGGCCTACGTTCAATCCATGGTCAGGGAACTAGATCCCACAGGCTGCAACTAAGAGTGTGCATGCCACAGCTAAATCCCACTCAAGCCTCAACTAAGACTTGGCACAGCCAAATAAGTAAAAATAGATACATATTTTTTAAAACCTCTATGTGCAGTAAGAGGGTACTGAGAAAGCAAAAACTAAGGTCACCTGAACCTTTTTCTCAATGGAGGCATAGTTAGTCACAGTACTATGTTTCAGGTATCAGTTCAGTTCAGTTCAGTTCACTCAGTCGTGTCCAACTCTTTGCGACCCCATGAATCACAACATGCCAGGCCTCCCTGTCCATCACCAACTCCCAGAGTTCACTCAAATGCACATCCATCGAGTCGGTGATGCCATCCAGCCATCTCATCCTCTGTCATCCCCTTCTCCTCCTGCCCCCAATCCCTCCCAGCATCAGAGTCTTTTCCAATGAGTCAACTCTTTGCATGAGGTGGCAAAAGTGTTGGAGTTTCAGCTTAAGCATCAGTCCTTCCAACGAACGCCCAGGACTGATCTCCTTCAGAATAGACTGGTTGGATCTCCTTGCAGTCCAAGGGACTCGCAAGAGTCTTCAACACCACAGTTCAAAAGCATCAATTCTTTGGTGCTCAGTCCAACTCTCACATCCAACTCTCACATCCATACATGACCACTGGAAAAACCATAACCTTGACTAGACGGACCTTTGTTGGCAAAGTAATGTCTCTGCTTTTAAATATGCTATCTAGGTTGGTCATAATTTTTCTTCCAAGGAGTAAGCGTCTTTTAATTTCATGGCTGCAATCACCATCTGCAGTGATTTTGGAACCCAGAAAATAAAGTCTGACACTGTTTCCCCATCTATTTCCCATGAAGTGATGGGACCGGATGCCATGACCTTCTATTTCCCATGAAGTGATAGGACTGGATGCCATGATCTTAGTTTTCTGAATGTTGAGCTTTAAGCCAACTTTTTCACTCTCCTCTTTCACTTTCATCAAGAGGCTTTTGAGTTCCTCTTCACTTTCTGCCATAAGGGTGGTGTCATCTGCATATCTGAGGTTATTGATATTTCTCCCGGCAATCTTGATTCCAGCTTTTGCTTCTTCCAGCCCAGCGTTTCTCATGATGTACNAAGCCAACTTTTTCACTCTCCTCTTTCACTTTCATCAAGAGGCTTTTGAGTTCCTCTTCACTTTCTGCCATAAGGGTGGTGTCATCTGCATATCTGAGGTTATTGATATTTCTCCCGGCAATCTTGATTCCAGCTTTTGCTTCTTCCAGCCCAGCGTTTCTCATGATGTACTCTGCATAGAAGTTAAATAAGCAAGGTGACAATATACAGCCTTGACGGACTCCTTTTCCTATTTGGAACCAGTCTGTTGTTCCATGTCCAGTTCTAACTGTTGCTTCCTGACCTGCATATAGGTTTCTCAAGAGGCAGGTCAGGTGGTCTGGTATTCCCATCTCTTTCAGAATTTTCCACAGTTTATTGTGATCCACACAGTCAAAGGCTTTGGCATAGTCAATAAAGCAGAAATTGATGTTATACAACATAATAATTCATACTTTTTTAAAGATTATGCTCCAGTTATAGTTACTATGAAATATTGGCTATATTCCTAGGCTGTACAACATATCCTTGTAGCTTATTTCTTACATTGTCGTCTATACCTCTTAATATCCTACCCCTAACTTGTCCACCTTTTCTGCTTCTTGTTGGTAACTCCTAGTTTGTTTCCTAGATCTGTGAGTCTTATTTCCTTTTTGTTGTATTCCTTAGTTTGTTTTATCTTTTAATTTCATAGAGAAGTGATATTATATAGTATTTGTCTTTTTCTAACTTATTTCACTTAGCATAATACCCTACAAGTCCACTCACGTTGCTGCAAATAAAATTACTTCATTCTTTTTTTCTGGTTGAATAGTATTCCATTGTGTATATGTGCCACATTTTTATTCATTCAGCTATTCATGGACACTGAATATTGCTTCTATATCCTGGTAACTGTAAACAATGCTACTATGATCATTGAGGTGCATGCATCTTTTCAAACTAGTGTTTTTATTTTTCTGGATATATATAGAGAGTCATCAAAGAAGCAACGGTTTTAACGATGGCTGGAAGTTAGCCAGCAGGAATAAAGTACAGTAAGCGGAGTAGAGGGACCCAGAGAGGAAAAGCAGTATATACCAGGTTCAGTGGCAAGACTGCTTGTCTCTGCGGAAGAACTGAGGAAGTACAACAGGGGTCTCAAAGGTGATTGGGGGGAGTGACAAGAATTGGGGTGGGAGAGGAGTCTGGGGGACTCTGAGGGATTTTCAAAATCACAATAAGAACTTTAGACTTTATCCCAACAGTGTTGGGATGATACTGGTGGGGTTTAAGCGATGGAGCAACATTTTCAGATTACATCTTTCAAAGATCACCTTATTCCTATGTGGGAAGTGGATCAGACAAGGGCAGTGGTGGAGGAAGGTCAGTTATACCACACAATGAAGCAAACTGAAATGCATGCTGATCTATGTAATTTCTGCAAATATTGTCTTCAAACACAATGCAATCTCTCACTTGTTAGGTACCTTTATTTTGTTTTAGAATTTTTTTAATATCCTCAGTAACCTCATTAACTGAGTAACAAAAAACAGGCACTTTCTCCTCATTAATAGAATTGGATTTCTTTTCAGGATGGTGGTGTGATAAACCCCAAATATAGCATCATTACTAGTCTAGGCTAACTAAGACAATTATTTCCGATGTGTAATTGGCCCTAGAATCAGGAATGAAGTCTGGCCCAATTCTGGCAACTGAGGGTGAAGTGGGACCTTTAGGGAGAGGATCCTGGGAAGCTTTTTCTTCCCTTAAAAAGAAACTAGAGGCAGCTTGTACTGCCTATCTGTATGTAGCCTTGGTCCCTAGAAGTACAGAAGCCATACTGCAATGCCACTAGGCAAAGAAGCAGAACAAAAGCTGATATGCAAAGAACAGCTCAAGGATGGCTGCTGAGGGTAAAAAGATAGGAATAATATGAGTCCCTGAAAGCACCAGTTTTCAAATGCTGCTGCTGCTGCTACTGCTAAGTCGCGTCAGTCGTGTGCGACCCCATAGACGGCAGCCCACCAGGCGCCCACGTCCCTGGGATTTTCCAGGCAAGAACACTGCAGTGGGTTGCCATTTCCTTCTCCAATGCATGAAAGTGAAAAGTGAAAGTGAAGTCGCTCAGTCGTGTCCGACTCCTAGTGACCCCATGGACTGCAGCCTACCAGGCCCCTCCGCTCATGGGATTTTCTAGCCAAGAGTCCTGGAGTGGGTTGCCATGCTAGTACTTCTGATATATTAATATAAGTAAATTAAACTCCAATTTGGTTAAGCCACTGCTTTTGTTACTTGCAGCAAAATGTATTCTTAAATGATATAATAACCCTACCCTGGTAGCCCAGCTGGTAATGAATCTGCCTGCAATGCGGGAGACCTGGGTTTGATCCCTGGGTCAGGAAGATCCCCTGGAGAAGGGAATGGCAACCTGGAGAATTCTGAACTGGAGAACTGCATGGACTGGATAGCCCATGGGGTTGCCAAGAGCTGGACACGACTGAGTGACTTTCACTCACTCACTCAACCCTCAAGTAGAACAAATATTTCACTAAAATACATTCAACTTTATCCTGAGGTTTCCTGTATCACCAGGAACAGCAGGCCAGCACCCCAGGGAATACATGCCCCTGGGCTAGAGAAGTATTGCCTTGGGCGAACACTATCACTTTCAAATGATTTCACTCTTCTGTCCCATACAAACTTCTTTTTCTTTGCTTAGATTCCACAAAGGAGCAGTTTAGACTCTAAAGACTAACAAGGACAAGAGAAAGAAGCCTTTTATCCTGTGTATGTGGGTTAATGCTGGCCCTCTGGTTGAGAAATGCCCTGGACACTCTTACACACAAAGTGTTTTTAAATTAAAGAGGTAATACATCAGCACAAAGAATATTTACCATTTTTAGAGGGTTTTTGTTTGTTTGTTTGTTTCCTTCAGGGCTAATACACTGTCATTCAAGAGCCCCTAAGTTGTCTGAAGCATCAGCTTTCACTTTTCCATATAATTTCTGCAAGAAAAGACAAAAAGATAGATGTCCTCGCAACCTCACCTTCCTCACAATGTTGACAACAGAACAGTGGACTTTCATCTAGCAGATGAACTAAAACACACAAGGGAAGATGGATCAGGTACTATACTTTTCCCACTTGAAACTTCTCCCCTTCCCAGCAGTCCTAAAGGCACATGTCAGTTGCACAGTGTGGGCATGATTCTCTGATGCTATTTATGAGCAAATATTGCCTTTTCCCAGACTCTACACAATCAATCTACTTCTGTATTACTGAAAGATGTTAAGTATAGCCATTAGGAAGAAAGAGACCATTGTGTGATAAATGCAACGATGCTGTGGCTTCATGTGATTTATTATCGATGAAGGTGAGAGAATATAAAAAACTCTATCATTAATTTCATTTCCATTTTAGTAGTTCTGTGGGCTTAGCTGCCTTGAAAATTCTTCTCATTCTCTCAGGAGAGACATTTGCAAAGCTACAAAATGGCTGAATGTGTTTTAGCATAAGCAATGGAATCATCCTTATGAAGCAAGTTCTCTTAGCTTCCGCAGCCTTGATTCCTATAATGATGTTGGGGGCAGTGATAGGTGTTTGGGGTCTTCTCTGCTATGCATCTCCAGTCTAATAACAGTGTCATTATACCATCCCACTGATTCTACCTAGGTTATCACTTCATCCATTCATATTTAAGCCCATCTGTTCCTTGAAGGGGCTCAGTGATGTTTACAGGAGGAAACACTAATAGCCTGGTTGTGCTTCCATATCAGGAAAGCTCTTTTTAATGCCTTCCTTTCATTTCAAAACCCAGATTCATAAACTGGTCATTTAGAAGGAGTCATTTTAGTATATATTAATTTTACCAATTCCCAAAGATGTCTTCAAGGCAGGAATTCCCAGTCATATCACAAGTTCCTGCTCTATCTCAGCATAACTGGCAGAGAAGTATCTTGTATGAAGCAAACAGGTAAAAACATTAGCTTCAACTTATTGGTTTCTTATATGAACTCAGCACTGTTTCTAGATTTCTACAAACATCATCTAATTTCAGCATCTGCAAAGCTCTGTGGTAGAGATGATTATTAGTGTTTACCTTACATAGAAAACAACAACCAAAAATGTAAGTTGTCTAAGATGATCCATCTGTTAAGTGGCAGAGCCCTGCTCTGGAGTCCAGTGTTTAGATTCAGAGTGTAGGCTTTTATCTGTAGTACCACAACGCCTCAGATAAACATATTTAAGAAAAACTATGTTTTGAAATCCCCTAATTTTTAGTCCTGTTATTTCCTGTGGCTATTTTGAAGCAGGAGACAGAATCAGTAGAGGAGTGCATATTTTTGATCATCATTTTCCCTCCCTTCTTCCTTTCAACATAATTATTTTCTCAGGAACCCACTCTGTTTCTATAACTCCATCTTCATCTCCAGAAGTGATCCTTGATTAGTCAAAGCAAATTTTGGTACTCCTGTTCTCCATAATGGTGAGTGGATTTCCAGCTTGAGTCAATCTGCCCTGGAAGTTTTCCTGGTAATCATCACTGGTCCAGGGTGGGCTCTACATGTAAGGCAGTATAGTAAGACTGAAGAGAAGAACCCTTATCCTGTGGTTAGGGAGATGGATTGTCTCTCTTCTGTTAGAGAAAGCAGCACCTTGCCCATCTTACGATTATGAAGAAAGCCAAGCTGAAAACAAGACTGAAACAGAGGAAGGAGGCGTCCGAAGGACAGTATAATCCAAATACTGCTCAGCCATGTCCAGCTCTTTGTGACCCCATGGACTGTAGCCCACCAGGCTCACCTGTCCATGGGATTTTCCAGGCAAGAATATTAGAGTGCCATTTCCTTCTCCAGGGCAATGTTCCCAATCCAGGGAACATTCACAGAACCCCCATACAACCCACATCTCCTGCATCGCAGGTGGATTCTTTACCCGCTGGGGCATCTTGGAAGCCCAGAGGACAGCATGGAAAGAGCCAAATCCCCCGTCACTGAGGCCTGACCACACACCTCTTTCTGGGAATCTAAGCAAGACTTTCCATTCTACTTAAGTCAATTTGAGTTAACAGTTTCTTTATAGTCAAATGCATCCTGATAACACAGATAGCCACTCACCTGGTGTGATTTCAGGGGCACTGAACGGCAGATTGCATTCATGCATCACAACTGTCTTCTGCCATGGCACCTAAAGTTCCTTTATATCCAGTCTCTTCTGCAATAATGCTGTCAGCTCTGTCAAAGTAACACCTTATTCACGAGGGATACTTACGTGCATCTGGTCCACAGCCTAGTGTAAGCCAGCTCGGCTCGGACCCCACCCCCTTATTCTCCAACCTCACCATACCCTTCCTCACCCCTTGCCATACTGCCTTGCTCTCAGGTCTCCCAAACCGCTGTGCCCCCTTCTGCTTCAAGCCTTTGCTGCCACAGTTCCCCCCACAGACACACACATGCACACACCCGTGACTGCTCTCAGCTTTCTTAGCTCAGCTTAGTATGTATTTTTTCAGGGAAAACTTTCCTGGTTTCTCTTGTCTAGATCAAATCTCCCCGTGAACCAGTCTCTGGGCAACACCGTAGCAGAGACTGTTTCTTGCTTTCCTATGCCTGCTCTCACCTTCCGACTCAAAAGCAGAGCCCCAGATTTTTAACTGAGTGCACAGCTGACTAAAATAAAGACTGCATATCTTGCCTTCTTTAGAGGTGTCTGCAGTTCAGATGTTATAGCTGATGCTAGTGGTGCCTGGTCCATGTCACCTCACTAGTCATCATTCCAGCACATTCCAACCTCATCTTACTGAAAGCACTGGATACTCACTGCCTTAAGGGCATGAGCCTAGGGCTGGCTGGAAATGATTGGGAGTTATAAAGCCAGAAGCAGCCTTCAGTCAATAAAAGATTAGCGTAGGAGTATAAATACCTCAGCTTCCTCAGCTGGTGGTGGTATAGCTCTGAAGTATGTTCCATATTATCTCCTGGAGCCCCCTTTGGTATTCAGCCTCGGTGATCCACAGTGGTGACAGTTCTAGAAAATTTTCATTATTACCATCCTTCCCTCCTTACTTCCCCACAACTCTGGACAGTGCTTTCTGGGATTATCTTCCAAATCAGCCAATCATCAGTCCCTGTCTCAAGGCTTGCGTCTAGAGAAATCCAGTCTAAGATACAGTACTCTCTTCCTACAAAGGCTTCCCTGATCTTCCCAAGCTAAATGTGGTCACCTATCTGTTCTGAACCCATTTACAATCATTTTGTATCTGTCTTATGACATTTTTATCATTTCCCATTTTACTGGCTTATCTCCTCAATGAGAATCTAAATTCTTTTGAGTATCAAACCAAAAGCTCAAGTTCTGGTGTCAGACATATTTCAAACCCCAGGCCCCTTACTATATTCTCTCTGAGTTTGTTTCCTCATCAATAAAATAAAAGAAGAGTGACACTTAACTTTTAGTGTTTGGGGGAAGGATTTAATTAGGTAACCCATGTAAAGCACTTAGCAAAATGACTGATACAAGTTATGATGCCACAAATGTTGGCCTGGAAGGCTACAGTCCATAGGGTCATATAAAGTCGGACATGGCTGAAATGACCTAGCACACACACACCACATTATTACTGGTATTATTAGTATTTGTGATAATCATGGTATACCACACAGCACACAGTACACCATCTATTCAACACATATTAATAGCAAATACCAAATTGATATTTGTTAATTAAATAATAAATGATGAGATAGAGTAGTGCATTCTGGTTTCATAATCGTCACTAAGCCTTGATTCAACCAGTGGATTTTTATAGCACACACAACAGAAGTACTGATAAACTACTCAGTCCTTCAGATTTCTCACAGACGTAAATATAAACTACAAGTGATCTTCCATCTGTTGCATGAGCAATATTCATTCCATTGTCATTTTCCTGAGAAGCTTAAAGGCACTAATGCATGTGTTAGCTATCTGTCCTCTCCTTTGATCTATTCAAGATGAGTTCAAAGGGATGAATGCAAAGAGGCGCTACACTTTGCATGTCTATATGGAGAGAGGATTTGGAAGCAATGCAGAAGCATGATGCATCATTCTCCCAGCCACCCTCTGTATCACGCCAGAGTGACCTTCATAAACCAAAGCTGACCAGTTACCCCTCAGCTAAGATAGTCTCAATAGCTCCCAATATCTTACTCCAAAACATGGCTTACAAGGTTGTACATGCCAGCCCCTCCAGACACATCACCCCAGCAGGACAACTCTAACCAAGTGAAGCTTCCTGTGATCCCTCTGAAGACTGTCGGCTACTTATGTGCCATTGTCCATATAGACTTCTCTGTCAGGAATGCCCGTTTTTTCCCTGTTATTTTTTTTTAGGGGGGTGGTGGCAGCAGCTGGGTTTCCCAGGAGATGCTAGTGGTAAAGAACCCAATTGCCAGTGCAGGAGATGTGAGAGACATGGATTCAATCCCTGGGTCGGGAAGATTCCTTGGAGGAGGGCATGGCAACCTACTTCAGTTTTCTTGTCTGGAGAATCTGATGGACAGAAGAGCTTGGCAACCTATGGTCCACAGGGTCACAAAGAGTTGGACTGAAGTAACTTAGCATGCACGCATGCACACACAATGACAGCTGGCAAATTATCTACTTACCTTCCAAGACTCAGCTTAACCTCCACCAAGAAGACCTTGCTACCTCAAAACCCACTCATCCAGTAAAACTGATCATTTCCTTGTAAGCCTTTCCCTCAAAAGTTTTGTGTTAGGACTTAGGATGAGAGATGATACAGAGGACTCATGTTCTGCAACATCCAGAGGGTATACACCAGAAAGAAAGAATTCTGAGTTCCTGCAAAACTCAAACATGTTTGGCATCCAAATCAAAGTATATTCTCCATTGTTCCCATGGGGATCCTTTTCTGAGCAAACACTGCCCACTTTAGATGGGGCATCCCCAAGTCACTTCTCCCTTCATTACTTGCTATGAGAATCTACCCCTTTGCCCTTATACAAGTTTATGGCTCCATCAAACCATCCCATCATCGTCTGTTTGAGACCTCAGGCATCCAAGGCTGAAATGGCTGAGATTCATACTTATAAAGCAAACTCTCTTTTGAATCATTGAGCAAGTTACTTAATGTGACTTAGGCTCCTTAACTATAAAGAAAATAATGAAAGGCCCTATTCCATGAAGAAGTTATGAGTCTAAAAAAGTAACATAAAGCATTTAGAAGAGTACCTGATACTTAAGTGCTCAGTTAAGGTTAGTTCTTGTTTGTTTTAACAATAATAATAATATTAGCCATATTACTAGAAATAATGATCACCTTTCACACGATAATGTCCCAGGGTTATTATGCTAGAAGAGCCTCCACCTCCATCAAGGAGTAAGGTGGAAGGGAATGAAAGTGCACAAGGACAGGACTATCTGGAACCACACGTTTATTTGTTAATACAGGTGTTCTATTCCTTTTCCCTCCATGCATCCAATAAACTGTGAGTGGCCTGAAGGAAAGAGCCATGTCAGGCTTCTAGTTGCGTCTCTAGTCCAGGGTAGGGGCTCAGTTAATGCCTGCTTCATTTTATAGGAAAACCTAGACCACAACTTGCATCCACCTGGCATTGGCACTACCTGACAAATTCCAGAAAAAATAAAAGCTGAAGCCCTGGTTATATGTTGACTGTGGGTTATATTGGGAAGGAAATAGCAACCTATACAAGTATTCTTTCCTGGCAAGTCCCAGGGACAGAGGAGCCTGGTGAGCTACAGGCCATGGGGTCACTAGAGTTGGACACGGCTGAGTGACTAAACCACCAGCATCAGGCGTTATACGTCAAGTTCTTTCTGGCTAGTGTTTTATTAGCATCCCCCATTTTCACAGAAGCACAGAGAATGTTTAAACAACAGGTAAAGAATTTAACTTTTTATGGAGAAATGGATTTGGTATTCAGTTATGAGTATGCAAAATCTCAACTCTTCCACGGGCATCTTCCCGTTAGATTTGGGACCAAGAAGAGTATCCAGAACAAAATAGGTGCTCAAAATAGATATTTGTTGAGTAGATCCCCAGGGGATGCTACAAGAGTTGCAAACTAGGAGGTCAGAAAAGCAGGAGAACTGAGGTTTCCAGAAATGGGTTATCTACACAGTGATTATGCAGACCCCCAACACAAAGGGAAAATTTAGGAAACCAACTGGAGCCCAATAGCTGAAGAGCCGATACATGTATCTCGCCACAAGCAAGATGCCATGGACAATTTCTGACTCTAGTTCTTTTCTAGAACACATTATTTCTGTAAATTTACTTTTTCTTTCTTGAAGAAAAACTTTAAATGTGCACAAGGACTATACAAGAATAAAAAAAGATATCAAATTTTATCTTCTACAACTACAGAGGAAAAAATAATGAAAAAACTGCAAAACACCTCTTCATAAAATAACTTTATGGGCAAATGCAAACTAACATTTATTATAGAACGAGGAATTTTAAGAGGAGAAATGGAAAAGCTTTTAAATCAAATCCAGCACTCTCACCTCTGATTCATACCCTAATGGAACCATGTAATATATGATAGATAAGGAGGCAAAACGATATGCAGACTCATTCAGAAGCCACTGGAAGGCTCAGAAGTCATTTCAGAGGCCAGTATGTTGATATAAAAGGTAAGAATATGAAACAACTGGAACCAGATAAATGCAGGTGGGTTTCTCCTCATTTAGCCAGAAGAATTTAGCTTTATTATTTTAGCTGAACCAGACACAACTCTACACCAGACTTTGCCTCTTCTTTTTCATTCATTTTTTTTTTTCAGCTTTATGGATAGGTAGGGGAGTGAGGGCTAAGCTGTAGGAATATTCTCAAGGAAAAGGGTGATCAAAGTAGGTCTGGTTCTGAAAACAGTATTGAATCCTTAAAACTGTATTAGCAGAAGGGACAGACAAAAGCAAACCTGTGCTTGGGAAATATTCCTGAAGCAGCACTGGACACAGAGGATTGAAGGAAAGAGATATTGAAAGAGATGAATTTGATAGACATCAAGAAAGAGAAATTGGCAGGAGTTGGTGAATGATTGGCTTGGGCTAGAGAAGGAAGAGTTATGGGTTTGTGTGCTTAAATGAATGGCAATGAAGACAGAGCTATAAAATTTATTTATAAAATTCATACCTCAGGGTTTAATGTAGGTCACTTTGGTTATTTAAAAAGCTATTGGCACAGCAAGAAGTCAACCTGAAAGGCAGAAAATTAGACACATTTCCTTCAAGGAGAAAGTGGAGAGCTGGTAAATGAAAAGTTAATTAAACTTATATACTGAGAGAAAAGAACTTTTTAATCGTAGGAATCAAATAGGTGGCAGTTGTGTTTATGTTTCAATATGATTTTTTTAAACACATTTAATTTAGTGAACCAAAAAGATAAACATTAACGTACACTTAAAACCATGACATAGATTTATTTTTAATTAACAGTTTTACTGTAAAATAGAAATTATCTTGAAGATTGTGGTAAATTTCTACAAATTAAAAAAATCTGTGTACAACCTTCATACTTTTTGAGAAATCAGGCCCCTAAGGATATTACTTTTAAATTAGGATATGATTACAGGTCCATTTATCTTGTACAATGCCAACCCGGGATCATCTTTCTGGTACTGTTCCTCATCTCAAACTTGAGCAGCCATCTTTGGAAGTACCCACCCAGCCACATCCATGTTTTTTGAGAACTAATCTCCCCTTTACCAAGTGAATGAATGAATATGTGTGTGCCCTGTGACTCCACCTCTTGGTCACAGCTGACTGGGCCAGAGATAGTCAGATGACCAATGTGGAGCCAATCAAGAATTCTCTCAAGATATTGGGCACTATAGACTGGAACATTTGGCTATAGGAGGGGTCTTGTAAAAAGATGTGGATTTGGTAGCCAAGGGGACCATATGGGGAGTAACTGTGATGGTCTGTGCGCAAATGAAGAAGAAGCTACCTTTCTTCTTCTGAAAGTAAATGCTGAAAATGGAAGAGACAGAGAGCTTACAGCTGCAGAGGGAGATGAAGATTGACATTTCTTTGGCTTCTAGAGGCATACCTGTGTTGCAGGAGACCACAGTGCCGGCACTGTCTATGTTTCAACACTCTGAGAAATCCAAAGAGTTGATTTGGCTATGATAACCCTTAGACCCGAGGGACAGAGCTTATCAAATAAACAAAGACTTTGCAACAGTATAAGGTAATTATACTGGCTTTTTAGAGTAGTATATGGAGGTGTCCAAATCTTGATAAGCATCTCTCCTTGGCTTCAGCAAGCAACCGTCCCCATTATTCTGATGCTCTGCTCCTCTGAACTTCTAGGCTTTAGAAGTTTGCATCTGTTTCCTAGAGTTAGTTAGCTCTTTCATGCTTACTAGTGAGAAGAGCTTCTCTGTGTTAATTAGTGCACTGATTAGCTTATAATTAGTAAGTCTGAGTGAACTCCGAGAGATGGTGATGAACAGGGAGGCCTGGCGTTGATGCGATTCATGGGGTCGCAAAGAGTCAGACACAACTGAGCGACTGAACTGAACTGAATTAGCTTAATAAATGCACTGATCTAATGAGAAAGGTGTGCCATGGGATGATGCTTTCCTAGGGAAACTAACCAGCATTCTGATGTAAAAACCACTACTCATCTAATCGGGTGGGTAAATCAACAATGTGAAAATATGATTTGCATCAATTCCCTCTATCTACTCACTTCTGAGGCTAACATATCACCCTATGGTATCACTAGACCAACCCTAAAAGATAAAGTATCCTCTGCTTTCACCTCTTCACACATAACCGCATCTCTCTGGCAATACCCTCAACAATTTACAGATCTTTGATGAATCACAAAATTGGTTAATCATTGTGGGAGCCTTTGTCAGAAGATATTTCTTACTCCCACTCTTCTCAAACAAGTGGAAGCTATTCCCACTTCCACTCAACCAAACTGACACAGTCAATCATTACAATGGTATGAGGTTTCAACATACGCTTATGCCTGTGATTGTGTATTTTTATGATTGTCTAAAATTCTCCAGCAAACACCTTTGTCCTCCTTAACGTCAGAACCGAGGAAAAAGTCCTTGAAAAAGATGGTCCCATTATCTCTGGTCTCCTGGTTTTGATAGCCTGGTGGTTATATAATCTTTTGAATATTCTGAGGTGCATAATGCAACAAACCCTCTGCCTGTCAAAGGAGCATGAAAGACAGATGGTATGTGTGATGAGACTGAAGCAGTGGAGAGAGATCTTTCTCAAAGCTGGCTGACAGGGTTGGTGAACTTACATCAGCATGATGTGCGTTCTTCAAAGAATGCCATGAACCAAGAATCGGAGGATCTGGAAAATAATCCTTAAGTCTTGTACAGCTGCTCGTCCAAAACACAGAGACCTTGGCAGGCTGGGCGCCAACATTGCTGACCTTGTGTTAAGCAGTCTGGAAGGAGGTCCAGAGCCCTGCTAAATTACTTGCCTGTCACATCTCCAGTGCCTTCTACTGAAGTATTAAACATTTTGCTCCTGTGCTTGTATCACTTTCACTGAATTACTAAATACAACAAGCCTTGTCCCTCAGACTGAAGCCTGAGGAGTCCGTTTGACTGGCAGGCATCTTGACTACCTGGGAACTCAAAGATGGGCTGTGAAAACCAAAAGGAGGGAAGAAGACAGAAGACAGAGGGCAGACGTGAAATGTAAAATGAAAAGGATGAACGGAAGGAAGGGTGAGGAGGAGAGAGGTGAAAGAAAGGACAGCAGGCAAGAGCGGAGAGGGCAAATGGCAGGGTGAATGTAACCTATGAGACGGGGAGGAGAAAAAGGTGAAAATGGGGAATAAACAAGAGGAAGAAGGAAGAAGGCAGAGTGATGGCAAAAGATAAAGGTGGAAGATAAAGTAACAAAGGACAGAGAAAATAAGGAAATATAAGGGAACAGAGAACAAAGAGAGGGAAGAAGTCAAGGGTCAGTCTACGTAAGGCATGCTGTCTACTGTTCTAGATGCTCTCAAAACTAACTAGAGGAACACAGGAGAGGGCGCTGACCCACATCCCTCTGACCAGCGCCTGAAGGCTGACCAAACAGAGACACTTGTAACCCCAAGCAACTTTGAAAAAGGCGGGGAAAGCCTACATTATATGATAGTGGGCAAAGAAAACAGGATCATCCATCCGTGTTTCCCCAAGCTTGTGCCCATGTTCTGGACCAGAGAACATCATCATCCAGGCTCTTCTTCAGAACAGCTGTGGCTGATGGCTAACGTCAGTGTCAGTTACCCTGCTGAGACCAGGGCTTTCATGCTCCAGCCATCACTGAGGTAAAGTCTATGCAAAATGGCAGGAGTCAACTTGGGCTTGCAAAGATTCCCACAGAGAAAGGAAGTGACATGCTCATCACAGTAGTAGTGCCACCTCGTGATGAAAGATTCATCTGTCCCCGCACCCCTGCCTCCACCCGACTCTGTCAGCCAGTGCATGAGCTCATTCTTCAGTCAATTTCCCCCCGTGTTGTAACCACTTATTTAAATCCTATTGGAGCATTTTATGCCAAGACTTGATCAGAGAAGTGTGGATCATTATGGGATTAACTTTTAACTTACTTAGGAAGGAAAAGTGTAATAATAATACCAGGAACCAAAGCAGTCTTGCGACCAAGATTTGCTGATCAGTGCAAAGTCATCAGTTTTGCTATTATATTGTAGTTACAGCACTTAGTCCATAAAGCAACTTGTCATTTTTTCTCCTTCCGTCACCTCCCAGGGGAGGACAGTGGGTGATGTATGGGACTCAGGCTCTACCCTGCAGCTGCTCTGCGTCTTAGATCTTGGCTGCCTCCTTCTCCAGTTCTCCAAAACAAGAACTGTCCTTGCCCAAGTGACACCACCTCACTTGAAAGAGTTCCCACTCTCCCCACTTGCTGGACGTACAAAAGGCTGCGTCCCTTGTCTCAAGGTAGACTAACTCTGCATCATGATACACAATGCAGAGCTCCCTGTGGGTTCCAGCCGAGGCAACACATACCCTGAAATAGTATTTTTGCCTTACTTTTTCCTTCACTCCCCTTCTGTGTGTTCCCTCAAACTACTTGCACTAGGCTTTTCACCACAGGCTCCGCTCTGGAGACTCTAAAAAGAGAACAGTTAAGACCACCACTATCAAAACCTCACTCCTAGAGGCAGGGGATTCTGGAAACAGTCATTATTCTAACAATGACTACCTGCAAAATCATCTGCATGTCTATGAAATGGTATTTTCTGAACTACTGTTGCTCCAATGGTATTCCAAGCAAAATATCTGAGTTGGGGTCTCTGTGCAGACTCACTTAAGTGTTAATGTATCTAGAAGCTCATTTGCATACTGGTACTGAAAAGTTATTTTCAAATAATATATTCATGAACTGTTCTTTTGCTCCATTGTTTACTTGCTTTGTTTAGAAAATACTGCACTCACATTGTAATAATATGAATGCATAACTCTAGGCTAAGTAGGAAAGTACCCCAGCTACTTAATATAACCCTTGTGGTGATAAACACTTTCTTCAGCGTTTTACCATTTACTGACTACATTTTATTTCTGCTTCAATAAGAAGCTGTCAAGTACTCTGAGAATTTCACAAACTCACTTTACCCTACTGACTGCACTGTGCCATAAATTAATTACTGCAAGTGCATAATATTTATTCCTGCCTAAGGCAGTCTGCACTGGTATGTCTTATTAGCATTCATTGAGGAATATAAAAATAAAGAGTATAGTTGGCATGAAAAAAGCATCAATGCCTTCCCATATCCACTGACAAGGCTTAAAAATAATTTTCTATTTTATTTCTTGGAGGAATTTGTGTCATGGGCACCCACTTCACATCTTCAAGCAGGTTGCACAAGACAAAGGTAACTCGAGGGTAGCTGTGTCAACCATTAAACACCCATATTAAACATTGCAGATGTTTGGTAAGTTTGAAACCATTTTCCATTTACTTCTATAAGCCAACACACTAGATGATAGAGTTACAGAAAGCAAGAGACACATCTATTCTTTTTAACTTGATTTACTTCTCTGACCTTAACAAAACATTCCTTAGGGACTTGCAAATAACAAGGGATCACCTGATGCTTGTTGAATGGATGAGTGAGCTTGAAGCCAAAAGATACATAGAGAAAGAACCATCCTTTGGTATCTGGACAACAGATTTGGCTGCTGGTCCAATGACAAGCTCAAAAAGATGTTAGGTACTCACCTGGTCTTTATGGTCTCAGAAGTACTGGGGATCTGAAACCTCCCTTGCCAGCCTAAAGTACTGTAACAAAATGGCTGACCTCATTGATAAACTGTTTGAGGAAATTCAATGGTGGAATCAAGTGTTTCTAGGGAATTTCTTCTTTCTCAAACTCTTTTGTAAAGCATGATTCCATGAAAGTCAACTTGAATATCCAAAATAAAACTAGGCCTTCTGGTACAAAATAATGTAAAGCACAATGTTGCATTTGACCCCTGAGAGTGATTCACGAGTGGTGTTAATGGCATCACCTGGGAACATGTCAGACGTGTACAATCTGAGGCCCAGTCCCACAGCTACTTATCCTCCAGACCTCCATATTCCTGGGTAAGGGAATCTAAGCTAAAGGTTTGGAGGTGCTCTGTAGCAGGGCTGTCAGCAGGCTGTGCATGCATGATCTTTGGGGTGTGACTTCCCTGGTGGCTCAGATGGTAAAGCGTCTGTCTACAATGCAGGAGACCCAGGTTCGATCCCTGGGTTGGGAAGATCCCCTGGAGAAGGAAATGGCAATCCACTCCAGGACTATTGCCTGGAAAATCCCATGGACAGAAGAGCCTAGTAGGCTACAGTCCATGGGGTCGCGAAGAGTCGGACACGACTGAGCGACTTCACTTCACCTTGCTCCCAGCACCAGCGCCTGAGTCTTGGTCACAGCCCTGGTCTCAGAACTTGTTTTTTTATTGCTGTTGTTTGCCCACAGAAACAGGAAGGGCCTAGGAATCTACATGTTCTTCAAGGGAAAGTCCTCAACCAATGAGTGTCAGGTGGGAGTACAAATAATCCAGAACCCTAGTTCCTGATTAGACAGCTCTGTTTCCAGAGCTTCTCCCTGGGATTCAGCCAAAGGAACATTCTGTGGGGCTTTACTTGATTTCACATTCCTGTTTGACTGTCTTCCCTTACTGGACCTATTTTCTTACTGCTCTACTATCCCCTCATCTCTGGAATAATCCCCAGTAAATCACTTTCTCACAAATTGTCACTGATGGTTCTGTTTCTGGGAATCACAACCTAAGAAACATGCCTATCAGTATTATGCTGGAAAGTGTTTAATAATAAGTTCTCTGGGGGAAAAAGCTATGAGTTTTAGTCAGCTGCCATGGAATAAATTCTTCCACCATTACATTTTTCAGACTATGAGCCTGAGGTCATGGTATTAGGAAGAGAGGCTCACAGTCTGCTCTCATGAACCAGAATGAGCCAGTTTCAGTGGACAACTGAAATCAATCAGCTCAGTTCAATCACTCAGTCGTGTCCAACTCTTTGTGACCCCATGAACTGTAGCACACCAGACTTCCTTGTCCATCACCAACTCCCAGAGTGTGTTCAGATTCATATCCATCAAGTCAGTGATGCCATCCAACCATCTCATCCTCTGTCGCCCTCTTTTCCTCCTGCCTTCAATCTTTCCCAGCATCAGGGTCATTTCCAATGAGTCAGTTCTTTGCATTTTTTTTTTTTTTTAAAAAAAAAAAAGGAGAGATCCATTATGCAGGGAGCTGAGCTCCAACACAGATTTTTCTTCACTCTGAATTCCTTCTTAATAATGGTTTTAGCTATTTGCATATATTTTCTTGAATTATTTGTGTTTGCCACCTAAATAAATATTGTCTGAACAGCTTACCACTAAATACATAAATGTCCATCTACCTGTCTAAAGAATCATGTGCCACCATTCACTGATTCAACATTTATGGATCAATCACCATCACTGTTGCAGGGGCAGAAAGAAAACTGAGTAAGACATACATGGTCTCAATCTCTGAGAAGTTAAGTCTTGTGAGGAGAAATCAACAACAACAACAAATCAAGAGTCTCAAACTGTGATTAATACTAAGCAGGAACCAAAGGAGGAATGGAGATGGAGTGCTGGATGAATCTGGGAAAGGTCACTTGAGACAGATTCACCTATAAAAGTCCTTCTGAAGATGCTTCATTTCAGCTGAGACCTAAAGCAGAAAGAGGAGCTGGCTTTGAAAGAGTATCATCCTACACAGAGTTACAGCATGCGAAGAAGCCTGGAGAAAGGAACATGGCTGGAAGACTTGAGGAAGTGACCCCAAAAATTGTTATTGGAGCAGATTATGGGAGAAGCAGATGGAAATGAGACTGGGTGGTTAACATTCAGATGAGTCTGAACCTTAGAGGCCATGTTTAGAAGAAGGGCTTTTATTCTAAAAGCAAAGAACATCCTTTGGAGAGTTCTGAGCAGGTGGGGGAGTGACTGATCTGAATTATGCTTTAAGCTAATTCTGAACGTGTGCAAAGTACATTGACAAGAGTGGAAGCTGGGGGACCAGTTAGGAGGCAAGATGCAGCCCAGGAGAAAAACGTCTCTGGTTTGGCAGCTATAATATAAACTTGGAGAAGTGGATGAGGTGACGATATGTTCTAGAGGTGAAGTTGACAGGATCTGCTAATGGACTAGAAGTGGCCACTGACGAAAAGAAAATGAGTCAAAAGTGACTCTGAATTGATGGCTTAAACAACTACGGGCATGCAGATGTTACCCCTTTTTGTGTCTGTCTTTTTCTAGAAGAACCAGCTCATTTGGCTGTCCTGTCACACCTCATTTTCTTATCCCACTATACTTTCCAGAGTCTTTCTTTTCAACTAAGGATGACAAGAAGTTCTTTTAAATTTATATTACTTTAGAGTCTCACTTTCATCCAGTTTTCTCCACTCATTTACCTATTCACACAAGAAAGTCTCACAAACATAGCTGAGCATAATCGACAGAGTTCTGTTGGGAAAAGAGGAATTAACTGCAGAAGTTACATGTTGCTATTTGATCCCTATCCTACTTAGACAGCGATGGATTTGATTTGTCCAGTAAGATACACCATACTTTTCAAATGTTAATGTGCATCAGCATCACTTGGAAAGTTTGTTACAACACAGATTGCTAGGCCCAACTTCAAAGTTTGTGATTTAGAAAGTCTCGGTAGAGCTCAAGAACCTGTGTTGCTAGCAAGTTCTTCAATGCTGGGGACAGTGAAGGTCCAGCATACTGACTCTGAGACCTATTGAGATATACTATCAAAGTTGCGTTCAGGAATGCCCAAAACCTACAGAGAGAGACAGGACCAGTGGTTTATTTTTAAGGTTGCTTAACTACTCATGCCATTCTTTCTCTAGGTCTTAGGTAGTGAATTCTTCAGTGATATTGTTGGCCTGAGTGTCCACCTGCCACTGGCTATAAAGTGAGAATTACAGCCCTTCGGAGAAGAACACCACTCTAGGCATGGTGGTAACGTCTCATTACAAGAGACAAAAACAGATGAGTTAATTATGGAGTCCCGTCATCTCCTTGGAGGCTCATCATTCCTATTTTGGGAGTTCAGACAAGCAGTTAATCTGCTGGAAAGACGGGAAATGAACTGGCTGTAACAAAGTATTCATACCAGAGGGGACCTCACATTAAAAAAAAAAAAAAAAGGATGCTCATGTATTATCATTAAAGTCTTCTAGGTTGTTCAATCAACTATTTATACTTTAATGTTGGGTTTAGTGAGCCTGCTGGCCTTTCAGTTCTAGGTGAGGGAAGAGTCACAATAAACTCATCCGATGACTGTTCACTACCTTACAGTTTGTAAGGCCTTTAATGGAAAATATACTTATTTTTGACCTTAATCTGCTAAGATAGCAGTTATTCCCTCCTTTTTGCAGATAAAGTGAAGCTCAAAGAGATGAGTTTTATAATGTCACACAGCAACATAGAAGCTTAAATTCAATTCTTCAAGTCCTCATTCAGTGATCAGACTCCACGAGAAAGTGGAGACTACATAATCCTGTGGCTCCATGAGTTCACAGAACTGACTTCTACCTGATGAACCCAAACACTGACAGAGAAAATCCCCAATCCAGAAAGTTGATGTCCACACAGCCATTAAACTGAACTCATCCAACAAAACACTATTGAAATCTGTACTGTGAGGAGCTATTAGGTCTGATTTTCTGCTCACCAGCCTTCTAGGTACATGTTTTTTCTGATCAACTAAGCCCATTGAGATCTTCAGCCCATGTTCTTTGACTACTGGGTACTGCTTTCTTTTAACAAAAAGTCAAATGCTGAATAAAGTCCACAACAAAATTATTAAACTGAGGCCTATGAAACTTCAAATTCTGACCATTTTATCCTATAATTTCATACGATTCAGCCACACTCAACAGCAATTTTATCTACCTTCCATTAAGAATGATGTTCTGGAGAGAAAAATAGCCTTGGGGCCAAAAGCTCTGGGTTCAAGTTAGATTCTGCACATAGCACGTAACATCTGAGAGCCTCAGTTTCTGACTTGATGAGACAGGAGTGATAACAGATGCCTAGAACAAGCACCTCTGAGAGAGGAGTACAGAATCATCTCATTCAACTAAGGTTTACCAAACATCCACCTGGTTACCGATGTCATGTTAAGTGCTCAAGATACAGAAATGAATGAGACAAGACAGAGTCTATGCCTGCAAGGGGCACAGTTTACAGAGAGAAGCGAATGAATAAATCAGCTGTTGCAAAATAGTTCAGGAAGTCATAACAAAAATACAACATAAATAGAGAGAAGATGGTCAATAACTCTGTCTGTAATCAGGGTAGGGCTTAGAAGATTCAGACATGTCAAGTCAGAAGACTGTTTAGATCAGTGGTATCTAGAAACAGCTGGGAACTTCTAAAAAAAATACCAGTGTCCTGATGCCCTTGTATAATGTGTTCATATAGATGGAGAGCAGTGGCCTAGGTTCACTTGCAAGTGAAAAGCTTTCGTAAACTCAAAGGGGTGCACTATCTTGAGACACTAATATCTTAAAAAAGAAGGAAAGGGACAGAGAATGGTGGCTTTGTTTCTACTGGGAATATATTCAAACAAAGCACTGGCTGAGTGTGAAAAGGAAATAAACTTTGGAAATGGGCACCCTGCCTCCTTCACTCATGGTCAACAATAATTACTACTTAACCAGAGCCACTATATTAACAACCATTTCAAGTTCGGGTGTTTGCTTTGGGAGAAAAGAAATATACCAATCATATATCCCTGGTTGTCACACTAGCAGACAGACAATGCATGCTCTGTCACTATGATGCATCATCACTCTAACAACAGTTAGGTACTTGTGCAGCTCCATGGGAGACACTCCTGGGATAAGGTCACAAGGTACAATGCTCTGAGCTACAGGAACGTGGCCTGTACATGCTTGACAAGTTGAGGGAGTATACAAACACCCAGAGACTGCTAAGCTTTCCTTCCTCGTCACCATCTGCATCCAGGGCAGCCCCGTGCATCCCTCAGATTTGCATGCAGTGACTGGGCCAGTCACCAGGTCAGACATGGAACTATCATACCAGGCAGAGATCCAGGAAGATCAGGCCAGATCTAGCAGGGCTTGCATCTGGAAAGATGGGTTCTCTAACTCTCTTGTTTCTCTTCTTCCTAGTGGAAATTCTGTCAGTCGGTGATAGTGGATGATTCTTCAACTCTGCATTCCTCCACCCTTAATGTGGGAGAAACACTGATTTTCCTTTGCAGAATTAGCTCTCCCTCATCACCATTTCTTATCATTTGGGTAGAGCTGAGCTCAGGTCCAGCTACAGGGAGACACCCATGATTCCAGGCAGGTCAGTTATCAAATTTTACCCCTTCTGGCCACAGTATTTGTCAGGGAATATTTTTTAAAAATCCACAATGGTCCCTTTACACTCAGTCCTGGGACTTCTCTTGGACTAATCAGGAAAGAGAAGCTCTATGGGGATAACTGGTCAACTGTAAACCTGGGCCTCCTGGGTGCCTGAGATAACAGCAGCACTGACAGATGCAGAGAGCAGGGGACACCTAAGGACTCAAATCTTCTAAAGACAGAGCTTTCTACATTCCAGCACAATGGGGGTTCACTTCTTAATGTTGGGGTTAAAAAGGAATTTAACTTTATTCTCTAATGGAGCTTATGGTGTGTGGGGTGCTTGGAATATACTATATACTAATGTTTGTTGCTGTCAAAGCAAGCAAAAAAAAAAAAAAAAAGCATGTTTGGACGAGTGGGAGCCCACAGTCTTTCTCCTTCTCCTTTGACAGCATGTTTCCAAACAGCATGACAGTGACTAGGGGGACAAAGCCTTGAGAATCCACAGTATAGAAAACCAGCCCAGTGCATTTGGGGAGAAGCCAGGAGGATGACGACCATTCTCTAGAAAGGTAATGTGAGCCAAGGGTTAAGTGTTTTCTACCCAGCTATTCAAGAGACCCAGGAGGGAGACTAAATTTAATGGCACTTAATGGCATTTTCTAAATGCCTTAATTACTTGGGATTTTGGTTATTAGTTAATGAGCTGGAAACATGAGATAAGACAACATTAACTCATGAGCAATCTGAATAATTCAGTTAATATAACTAGGCAAGATGTTGCCTAGAACCTCGCTGTGATAAAAACAAAATCTCTTTGGTCCCACCAAACTGCACTGAAGTAACTTCAAATGTTTATTTTTCAGTCCTACTCTTTCTTGTCCTGACTATAACCTAAGAAAAAGAATTCAAAGGACAACAAATGAAAGGGGTATAAATCTCTGTATTTGATTAGCCAGAAGTTTCCTCACTCCTACAGATGTTCACAGAACCCAGTGAAAAAAATATGATGTAAAGAGCATTGTAGTATGTGTTGTTGTTTCTTTCCCCGCCAATATTAAGTTAAATTAAACATCTGATGTAACCAGACTTTGGATTAAATTCCTGTTAGAAGATGGAGATGCAGGAATTCTCTGGTGGCCCAGTGGTTAAAACCTCCCCTTTCAATGAAGGGGTTGCAGGCTCAGTCCCTGGTTGGGGAACTAAGATTCCACATGCCATATGGCATGGCTCCCCAAAATTAAAGCTAAAAAAAAAGAACATGGAGATCTAATCCCTACCACAGGAAGCTTAATGTCTACCAACTCATATGATTTATTTATAACCAATATCCCATGGACAATAATATATAAGCACATAAAGAGCAAAGAGATGGCTCTGATGAGAGAGTCTGATAAACTGGGGGTGTTATACGGGTGATGCTGGCAAAGACCCTTCTTTTCCAGCAAGGTCTGGAGTTGGAACAGGAAGAGCTG
This sequence comes from Oreotragus oreotragus, assembly GCA_006410675.1. NCBI lineage: Eukaryota > Metazoa > Chordata > Mammalia > Artiodactyla > Bovidae > Oreotragus > Oreotragus oreotragus. Next base: position 471,320 of record SJYX01009297.1, on the reverse strand, counting down.
AACAGCCAAAGTGAAGCTGAAGATGATTTCAGGTGGAAAAGTTGGAACAGACAAAGAAACAGAGTGAAAAAGTTATTTGTGCAGCTGCAAAGTTGAGTACAAGACAGAGGGGTTGGAATAGTGTGCAGGCAGTCAATAGGACTGAGAAAAATTTTTCCACAGAGAAATAGAGAAAATTACTAAGAAAAAGTTTTTTTTAATATTTTTTAAAAGTAGACTGTTATCTATGGCTGGTTACTCTGTGAGTTAGCAGGAAACATTTATGAAGATGAGGTCACAGAATCAAGTCCAAGTTGACCAGTAGCATCCTCAACTCTGTGTCACAGATAATATTTCTGCCTCTCCCCAGCTACTTCCATAAGGAGCATCCCCTACAGCACACACTTTATTGCTGGCAGGTATTTTAGGAGAAGCAGCTGGGTGTCTGAGGGGCTTGCAAATGTATGGAACATTGAGATGGCCCAAGGAACTCTGGAGCCAGCTCTTTATTATAACCAAAAGCCAAATTTCGCATGCTAAGGCTGGAAGGGCTATAAACAAGGGCCAGGAGATGTTATCATCTGTGCTTTCTAGATGGTACCCTGCTTCATCTCTGACATTTTTCCTAGTTCTGTTGAAACAGAATGGAAAGGAAGGAGTGTTTTGGACTCAAGAATGCTAATACCTACATGTCAGGATTCTGTTCCTGAACCTAGGAAAGCATCACTAATTGACTATGGGACTCTTTCCACTAATCCTCAAGTATCCTTTGATCTGCCCAGGCTGCTACCAGCCAACTATTAGCATTGGCACAGGAAATGAAGCCTAGTTGCCATCTCTGTCTTACAGCTAGCCAGCAGAAGGGTTTGTTAACACTGGCTTTACGTGGACATAATCCCAATGGCATATTGTTAAAGGTGGTGGCATTCACATTTGATGAGGCTTTCAGAGGGAGTGGCTAAAAGCCAGCTCTGGCAGAGCCACGGCAAAAATTAAAAGGTAAGAAAGGGCAAGAATAATCAGAACAGGTGTTCACAAGTAAGAGCTCAAACAGAGCCCAGACTGGTCCTTCTGCTTGGAATACTCTTCCAGCTTCTCTTTCTTTGGCAAATCTCCATTCATCCTTCAGGCTCCAGCTTACAAATGGCTTTTTCTGCCATGATCCTCACTTCTGAATTCAGTCACACTTTCTGTGGCACTGAGAGCATTCTTGATTGTCTCTATCCTGGCAATCCATTGATTACCATCAAAGGAAACCATGAGGGCATTATACAATATATACCCTCCATGGACATATCATATTGGTTCAACCCACTGTTAACAACTCCCACAGCAGATGCCAGAGATAGAGAACAACAGGATCTAACCAGATCATTCCAGGTAAAGGCTACACAGGTTAACTAGGAGACAGCCAGAAACAGGGAGACTCTGGAAAAAATCCCTTAGGCATAAAACCCTTCCATTTTTCTGTTATAGCAGAGTCCCATTTCTTTCCCAGGATACACCAAGTCCAAGGGCTTAAAGGCCCAATTCACATTTCTGCCAGCACCTGATACTTGCCAGTGAATACAATCAGTAGAGGAAAATGTGACCAGAACTCGGTTTGTTATTATAGAAATCTGTATGTACTGTTGTACATACACCCCAGTTGTAACCTGGATCTGAAAGAGATGATCTAATTTGGAAAAAAAAAAAAAAGCAGAATCATTAGACTTAGAAAAATATGCTTCTTTTTAATTGAGAGGGAGGGGCTTATTATTTCAGTTCTGTATAATCTGGGTCAATTTACGTAGCTTCTTTGAGTTTCTGATTTGTTCATTTGTAAAATATTTTGCAAACTTGTTGTGAGGGTGAGATATGACATTTGTAAAAGCTGACACAAAGTGTAACCCATAAGGGGCACTAAAAGAAATAAAATTACTGGTACTTATTTTAAAACTTATTAATTGGGTAAAAATATATGTATTTATGTCACCTCTTTTGATCCTTATACAGTATGCTCTATTATTATCTCTACTGGACAGACGATAAAATAAAAGCTCCCTGACTTGCTCAAGGACATCCAAGGAGAAAGAGGCAGACCAAGATCCAAACCTAGATTGGTCTGATTTTATAGCCATGCAGTCCACTCTGCCCAACCCTATGGAATCCAACTGCAAGTAGAGCTCCAGCCTAATCAGCTTATGGAACTCCTCAAACTGTAAATGATGTTCAACAAAATTTAGGTAAAATTCTTTATTTCCCATCTTCCTGTGAGATATTAGGCAAAAGTTGCAGTGTGGGGCTCCTCCCTTAAATTCTTTAAAAGGAGCTCACTCAGTGGGGAATTTCCTCTTTCTTTTCTTCTATTATGTTGCCTGGAACATAAATGTGAAGGCTGGAGCTACAACGATCATCTCAAACGACCATAAGGCAGCCTTGACAATGGAAGCCATTCTAAGGATGGAAGAGCAGAAAGAGAACCAACCCGGGTCACCGACAAATGTGGCCCTCCCTTCCCAGTTCTGCCAACTATCGGTGCATTGTTTTTCTTTAATGTGAGAATAGGAGAAAAAAATTTTTAAAGCCAAAAAAGACTCCATCCTTAGTTAGGCCACTGTTGAGTTTTTTCCACATCCAGCTGAATTTAATCGTAACTAATACAGGCTTCCACTATATTTTCAATTTTATATATCTCAGACTCAGAAATAAAGTAGTAAAGAGACTTCAATTGCATTTTAAAATTTATAAAGCGTAACTGAATCAGGGAAGGTGCCCACAAGAATAGCTGTGGAATACCAAATGACAGCAGAATCCACAGCTGCTTCTGGCTCTGGAAAACTGTAAAAAATGGAAGGAAAAGCAAATATTCATTATTCTGCCTTGCAGTACTCCAAATAGTCATCATTCTGTTCCCAAGGGGAAGATTCTCAAAGACTGATGCTCCTGAAATAAAAACTTCCGATTTATCTCCTCAGAGATAATTATACTAGTCGGTCTTATGTTTGTGGATTCATCAGAGCACAAGAAACAAAAGTAGCCTGTTGATCTTCATGTTCCTTTGAGGATATGACTTAAGGTTACAAGTGTCAGAGGTAACAGTCACAACAGCATGAATATTTTTAAAAGATCACAACGTCACAAAGCAATTATACTCCAATTAAAAAAAAAAGAAATATGATGGAACCATACATTAAATCATATACAGATAGATAGATAGTTATATTTAAATAAAGAAGAAAGAAAACAAACTACTGAATACCAGTAAGGAAACAGGGAGGCAAATTAGGAGTAAGGGACTAATCTACTGTGTATAAAACAGGTAAGTAACAAGGATATATCGTACAGCACAGGAAATTATAGCCATTATCTTCTAATAACTTTTATGGAGTAAAATTTATATTAAAAAAATACTTAATCATTATGGTATACACCTGAAACTTAACACTGTTTATCAGCTATACTTCAATAAAAAAAAAATCAGTCAGAAATAAATAAATACGTAAAATAAATTTTAAAAGATCACAATTTTTGGTTGCCAGAGGTGGGGTTGGCCAAAAATGCATGAAGGCAGTCAAAAAGTACAGATTTCAAACTATAAAATAAATAAATCCTGATGATAAATGTATAGTATGATGACTACAATTACTAATACTGAGTTACATATTTATAAGCTGCTAAGAGAATAAATCTTAAAAATTCTTATCACACACACACACAATGTATAACTATGTACGGTGACGATGTTAACTAGACTTTTTTTTGGTGATCATTTGACAGTATATACAAACATCAAATTATAACATTGTATACCTGAAACAAATATATTTTCCATGAATTTGCCTCAATAAAACATTTCTAAACTTTTAAATAAAAAATTCACAATTAAGCTGCTGTTACATTCAGTTCAGGTCAGTTCACTCAGTTGTGTCCAACTCTTTGGGACCCCATGAATTGCAGCACACCAGGCCTCTCTGTTGGAGAAGGCAGTGACACCCCACTCCAGTACTCTTGCCCGGAAAATCCCATGGGTGGAGGAGCCTGGTAGGCTGCAGTCCATGGGGTCACAAAGAGTCAGACACGATTGAGCGACTTCACTTTCACTTTTCACTTTCATGCATTGGAGAAGGAAATGGCAACCCACTCCAGTGTTCCTGCCTGGAGAATCCCAGGGACGGGGAGCCTGGTGGGCTGCCGTCTATGGGGTTGCACAGAGTCGGACACAACTGCAGCGACTTAGCAGCAGGCCTCTCTGTCCATCACCAACTCCCGGAGTTCACTCAAACTCACGTCCATCAAGTTGGTGATGCCATCCAGCCATTTCATCCTCTGTCATCCCCTTCTCCTCCTGCCCCCACTCCCTCCCAGCATCAGAGTCTTTTCTAATGAGTCAGCTCTTCACATGAGATGGCAAAAGTATTGGAGTTTCAGTTTTAGCATCATTCCTTCCAAAGAACACCCAGGACTAATCTCCTTTAGAATGGACTGGTTGGATTTCCTTGCAGTCCAAGGGACTCGCAAGAGTCTTCTCCAACACCACAGTTCAAAAGCATCAATTCTTTGGTGCTCAGCTTTCTTCACAGTCCAACTCTCACATCCATACATGACTACTGGAAAAACCATAGCCTTGACTTGATGGACCTTTGTTGGCAAAGTAATGTCTCTGCTTTTGAATATGCTGTCTAGGCTGGTCATAACTTTCCTTACAAGGAGTAAGCATCTTTTAATTTCATGGCTGCAATCACCATCTGCAATGATTTTGGAGCCCCCAAAAATAAAGTCTGACACTGTTTCCACTGTTTCCCCATCTATTTCCCGTGAAGTGATGGCTATATATTGTCATCCTGCTTATTTAACTTATACGCAGAGTACATCATGAGAAACGCTGGGCTGGAAGAAGCACAAGCTGGAATCAAGACTGCCAGGAGAAATATCAATAACCTCAGATATGCTGATGACACCACCCTTATGGCAGAAAGTGAAGAGGAACGAAAAAGCCTCTTGATGAAAGTGAAAGAGGAGAGTGAAAAGTTGGCTTAAAGCTCAACATTCAGAAAACGAAGATCATGGCATCTGGTGTTTATATTAGAAAACTTTTAAAGGCATCTGTCCACCTCATATTGTATCCTTTCTTCTAAGAACTGGCTCTCCTATCCTGGCTACCCATCAAGAAGTTCCCAGGGCCAACACTGGCTACTTTGTATCTCTACTGACCAAATCTTATTGGACCAGCAATATACCACTAACCTGAGCTGGGCCAGTCAGATTGCCTCTCCAGAGAACTTGAAGTGAAACCTAGGACTTGGAGGTAAGTCACATCAATGTTGGTGTTCTAGAGAGGCACCTGCTCACCTTGGAGAATTAAGATTCTAGAAACTGCTCAGAGACATGCCCTTCCTGAGCAGTAGTCTGTCCAGGAAACTCCATTCCTTACCTAAACCAGTGGATCACAGATTGCTCTCACTGGAATCCAGTCAATTCTTTAATAAGAATTTAAAGATGAATAAGAGCTACCCAGACAGTAACAAGTCAGAGTTTAAAGATGCTCAAGTGCCGTTAAGGTGGACTTTATCCCAAAGATAATAGTAAGTCAAGGGAATTTTGTGTTTATTAGTCTTTGAAAATCCCATGGACGGAGGAGCCTGGTAGGCTGCAGTCCATGGGGTTGCTGAGGGTCAAACATGACTGAGCGACTTCACTCTGACTTTTCACTTTCATGCATTGGAGAAGGAAATGGCAACCCACTCCAGTGTTCTTGCCTGGAGAATCCCAGGGACAGGGGAGCCTGGTGGGCTGCCGTCTATGGGGTTGCACAGAGTCAGACACAACTGAAGCGACTTAGCAGCAGCAGCAGTGTTTATAGGGTGTTACAGCCCTTAAATGAGGAAACTAGTAATGGGCTAATGTCAATGAGGAACAAGATGAAAAGTATCTACAGAAGCAGTTGAAGATTCAAAAGAAAATGTCAAAACATTTTCCCCAGATTATTTTGGAGTGAAGCATGGCCTCACACCAACAGGGCCCAGGATGTGTGCAATCTGCCTGGATGGTTGTGTGGAGTCCCTTCCGCATGTCTTTCCAAATCCTCTCTCCACTGTTCTCCACCACACTCTGTGCCCTAAGAGGATCTGGTACTGATTCTTCCTTGTTTGCCCTTCAGATCTAGCTTACGTCTACCCCAGAGTGGGACCTAATCTCTCTTAGTTTCCTTCTGCCCCGGCCCACCCTCTGTAAATAGTCCTGTCTTAAAATCTCTTAGAGCTTCCCTGGTGGCTCAGACAGTAAAGAATCTGCCTGCAATGTGGGAGACCTGGGTTGGGAAGATCTCCTGGAGAAGGGAATGGCTACCCACTCCAGTATTCTGGCCTGGAGAATTCCATGGCCTGTATAGTCCATGGGGTCTCAAAGAGTCAGACACGACTGAGCGATTTTCACTTCACTTTCACCAATACTTCAGATGTGAAGACCCAGATAGGAGAAATGAGTTTCCTTTATAGCTCCCTACTCAGGAAACAGCCTGATGTATAATGTCCTTTTTAAGGATTATCTGGGGGAATTCTGGGTTATTACAGTCATAAATACACGTGTTAACAGCCACAGGGTATCAACAGTCTTCTCAAGGAAATCTTCCTATGTCAATCTGAGATGAAGATGACTTCGCAGCAACATGAAAGTGGGGAGAAACATCTCTTGAGTAATAAGAAAGAGCAGAAAGCACAGGCAAAGTCCAACAAGCAGGGAGTAGCCGGCAGACTCACCCACCTCAAGACTGGACGTCAGTGCCCATCAGCAGATGGTCTGAACTCATTTTAACAACCAAACACAATGGCTGGGGAAATCTCTAGGGTAGAACACAGGAAATAAGGGGGAGGCAACTTGACTCCAACAAACTCCTTAGAACATGACTTGAAACAGGCCACAAAATGCTCCCCTCACATTATAGACATGTTACAGAGTCCTTGATACATCTGCTAAAATAGGTAGTATCTTCACGGAAGCCTGGCATTTAAATTTATTCATTTCTTCATCTATTCATCTACTCAACAAAACCAGAACATCTACAAAGAACAGGACATGAGGTCATGAATCGGATACACAGAAAATCCAAGAGACAGTCCCTAATTACAATCGCATAGGACAGAAAGGCATACAGACAGACAAGTGAACAAGCTAATGATCCTAGGACACTGTGACAACTGTGAAGATAATGAATACAGGAGNAGGTCATGAATCGGATACACAGAAAATCCAAGAGACAGTCCCTAATTACAATCGCATAGGACAGAAAGGCATACAGACAGACAAGTGAACAAGCTAATGATCCTAGGACACTGTGACAACTGTGAAGATAATGAATACAGGAGATGAGGGGAGCACAGAAGAAGACAAGACCTGGATTCTGAGGGTCACTGGGAAGGGTTAGGGAAAGCTTCATGGAAGAGGTGACAATTGAGCTGAATTTCAATGTGGAATCTGAAATAAAAAGTTAAAGTCCATGCAAGCATATGGTATTAGATCACAGGCACCTTTAAATATAAACTTCCAAAAGAGCACAGAGTTATGTTATTTTTTTTTTTTCTTTTTCCACATCCTTCAAGGAAACTGAGTGCCTTAAGTAGTACCCAGGGGCTAAAGCACCCACATCCTCTTTCCAACATGTAGTGTGGTTGCTAGGCAACCACTGCTGAGCTAAATCCAGCCTTATTCTCAATTAATTTGGGGGAGATATTATGGTTTTTTTTTTTCAATTCATGTCCTTGGAGCTTCATTTTCACAAAGAAAAGGAAATAGCTTCAGGCCTTTCTATGTGGTTTAATTGTGAATTTTCTAAATTCTCTTCAGTTATAGATCATTCTCAGCACAGATTCAAAAAAGCCACACTTGTCACTGTGAAGAAGTACAGGTATAGACATTCTGAAACAAACCTTTTCTAGTCACACCTGGTAGAAGTCATGAAACTTCCTGAATTCTCTTGGGAAAGAGAAAGGTGATTAAGACAGATTTTGAGTATATTGTGAAAACATGGAGATCTTGCAAATATCGAGAAAAGTATTTTGTAATTTTACATATAAATGCATATACTCAACTTCAGCTGCCTGTGGCTATGTATTCAACACAATATCAGGTGTAAAGAGATGAAACAGCAATGTATTTCAGAACAATGTATCTCAGTCCCTGAGAACTTATAATAATACAAATGTACCCCAGTCCTGCACAATGAAAAATGATTTTTTTTTCAGTTTTGACTCCCAGCAAGATATAATCTTTCCTGAAAGGAGTTTCTCAAAGATCCTACTTCAAAACAAGATAAAATATGACAAAAATATATATACTTACCACTGTCAACATATGAAAAATCAGACTTAGTCACTTAAGTGTATAAACAGTAATTTAAATTAATTACATTGGTTAATAAATAAGTTAATACACAGTTAATACAAATGATTGCCACCCTAGCTCACTAGCTTATCATGTATGACAATGTGTATAGATGTCTATAGAGAAAACAGTATATGTAGAATGTAGATTTAGTGCTATAGACAAGTTTTATTAAATTTTGGTTAAGAAATCCCTTCACTCTTTATGGAGTCCTCAAACTGAATAACCTTGCCTACTTATTAGATGCAAAATGCTGGCACATATAGAAGGAAGGAAAATAACATTTTAGAATCCATACCCTTGGAACTTCACTTTACAAAGAAAATACAGAATGATTCCTTCAAATTTTGAGATTTGCTTTATGTTTCATTACATGTTCAATTTTTATGTGTCTCGTGTGTACTTTAAAGGATATTCTCTACTTGTTCAGTGCTTTGTTCATATAAATACAATAAGTTTTCTTTCTAATTCTAAAAAAAAAAGAAAGTGCAGAATGGCTCATAGAGGAAAGTGATTAAATGAAAAATGAAATATGATACACACAGACTGTGAAATGTATGAATCACTACATGAAAAGAGGCAGACTTCTATGCTCTTTTTTAAAATTTTCTTTTATTTGTATATAACTTTAAGGGTTACTTTCTGTTTACAGTCATTACAAAATCTCAGCTACATTCCACGTTGCATAGCACATCCTTGAGCCGCTCTTATGCCCAGTAGTTTTTACATCCTGCTTAACCTCCCCTGTATTGCCCTTCCCCACCACCACTGTAACCATTAATTTGCTCTGTGCCTGAGTCTGCTTCTTTTTCATTGTGCTCCCTAGCTTGTTCATTTTTTAGAATCTACATAGAAGTGATATCATATAGCACTTGTCGTTCTCTGACTTATTTAGCTTAGCATAATGCCCCCAATCCCTACATGTTGCTACAAATAGGAAAACTTCATTTTTTTACAACTGAGTGGTATTCCACTGTGTGTGGGTATGTGTGTGTGTGTAAAAATGTCACATCACCTTCATCCATTCATTTGTTGATAGACACTTAGATTGTTTCCATGTCTTGGCTATTGTAAATAACGCCGCTATGAACATTAGGGTGCTCTCCAATTATTGTCTGGTTTTTGTTTTTTTTCCAGATACACAACCAGGAGCAGACTTTTAGGTTCGTATGGCTGCTCACTCAGTCATTTTAGACTCTTTGCAGCCTCATGGGATGTACCCTGCCAGACTCCACTGACCATGGAATTTTCCAGACATGAATACTGGAGCGGGTTGCCATTTCCTACTCCAGGCAAATTTCCTGATCCAGGGATCAAACCCATGTCTCTTGTGTATCCTGCATTGGCAGGCAGATTCTTTACCACTGGTGCCCCTCGGGAAGCTCAAGAAATGGCTATGTCCCAATAAAACTGCATTTATAAAAACAAGTCATATGTTGTTTTTGGCCTGAAGGCTACAGTTTGCCAGCCTCTGTTTTAAGGAAACGGAGGGTGCAGAAGGGAGTTAGCCATCACATCTCTCACTCTGAAGTTGGAAGGCCTGATTTAAGGGGTCACACCTGCCTCCTTGATGCTGTAAGAGCATCCTTCCTGAAGCAGTGCGCTTCATAAACGCCCACCAGCCAGGGTCACTCTATTGTCAGACGCAGCAGGGAAGCACTGTCCCCAGCTGGAACCTGGCACTAAGGGGCAAGGGAAGCAGAGCACTCCCATGGAAGGCACACGAAGCTGCCAGTCAGGGGATATGGGTTAGGATTTGGCTCCCAGATTTGACCCTGTCGCCTCCATTGTCTGTCTGGTCTCAGGCAAGACACTTCCTCTCCTTCTACAAAATGAGTGTGTTGGGGTATATTATCTCTGAGCTTCCTTAGCACCAGATTTCATGATGTTTGAGATAATATAAGTAAATAAAATGTCCCAACACCTCCCAAAATCTCCATTTGTTTTTTCTCGTCAGACTGCAGCAATGTTCCCCAGGAACGTTCCAGAAGAATTACCCAGGATGAACCATTAATTTAAATTCCACCAGCTCCCTTTCCCAACCAGTAAGCAGGAAGATGACTAAAAGGCAGACGACAGAGAGTGAGCATGAAGGTGGAAAAACTGAAAGTCAAGCCCAAGGAAGAGGGAATAAAGGAACCAGGGTGAAAGGAGGTACTTGGTGTCAAAAGAGAAGGTTCACTGTGGATGAGAAATCCGGCTGCAATTAGACAGACAAAAACTTTAAGTGACAGCAAATTTGTTCCATATTGTCCCCAAAGTGAAAAATGAACATTATAAGAAGTACTTGGGTTCAGCTTAAGGAAAAGAGTTACTTTGGGAAAATAATAGATTTCTGAAAAAGCTGCAGCTATTATAGGCGCACCTCATCCATAAAAGTGTACAAGAAAAGATGGACCAAACACTGAGATGGTACCAGGACAGAATCAGCTGCTGAGCCAGAGTCCTGATCCAGACCTTCCTTCTAGCCTTGAGATTCTACAACAAATTATAGTTAGGTGCTTTGTTTAATCAGGCTTCTATTTTATGATTCTCATCTTGAATGAATGTGATCAAAAGGTTTTCTTTGAGTTCTCTTTCAACCTTGAAAGAACCCGAGAAAGTTTTCTTCCTATACTGGCAATGCTGTAGAGAACATTTACACCATTTATTGATAAATTTCTTCTCCAAGTACAGGGGTTATACTTGACACTTGTTCAAGGATTATATTTGACTGGCTGTTAACAATAGCACCCTAGCTATAACTAATACAAACTTCTCATTGCTCCCCAAAGAAATACGTTACTTTATATTTTAGTTCAAGGGAAAGCTGGTGAACGTCAGTCACCATACATGAGATAAAGGGTAATTTGTCAGGTTAAATCCCTGAACTAAAAACTAAACACTGAGGACACCATGCACATTTTATATGATTCTCAGTCCTGGAATGAATGGTCAGGCACACAATGAGATATAAAAACAGGAGTCATACACAGCTGATGACAGGAATGGACACAGCTTGAAAAAGAGGAGCTTCATGGGAGGTGGTAAGGATATCATACTGAATTTTTCAAAGAAAACTAGAAGAGAGGAGGATTTTTAGAAAGCACAGTGGCCTTGATAAGATCCTGAGCAAATACAGAGTCCATCCCATCCCTTCTCTGCCAAAGGCACTTCACTTGGGAGGAAAGGAATGCAGAGGTGAGGGCATGAGGCTTCTCACATCATGTCAAGCAGAAGCTCAGGAGACATAATGATGATAAGAAAGTCCCACCTGATGTGGGCCCTCCCTCCCTCACCTCTAGTCTCAAAATCCTTGTTCATTCTACCCAGCCACTATGGCCTCTCTTCTCTCTCTTTCTCTCTTGAACTTTCTTAGGCATGCCCCTGCCTCAGCACAACTGTATCTGCTGTCCCCTCTGACTGGAATGCCTCCTCCACTCCCTACATAATGGCCTGGCTTACCATTTCACCTCCTTCAAGCCTTTCCTTAGAGGTCCCTGACTTTCTTAAAACTTATCAAAGCATCCTGTTTACAACAGCAATGCTCTGCCCTTCTACCCAGCCACTTTTTCTTGCATGCTCTTTCTCCCCAGAGGACTTCACATTCTAACACATCACATACTTTACTCTTTTATTCTCTGTACACCACCCCACCTCCACTGAGTATAAGCTCCATGAACGTGGTGACTATTGCATGTCTGAGTCACTGCTGTGCCCCACATAGTAACCAGCATATCGTTGAATGAATGAAAGAAAGAAAACAAAGGCCCAAGGCTGGGAAAGAAAATAAGGAAAAGGAACACTGGAACAGAATGAAAAGAATCGGTGGCAGAGATAGCTGGAGGAAAGGAGGGAGGGTAGAAAGGAGCGCGGCAACATTTCTGAAGGATGAGCATAAAGAATAGAGCAAGATAAATGGCTCCTGTCATTCCTGCTGTTTCACCTGGCATGGGGGCTTATTGCCCCACCTCCCGCCTTTTGAAATGAGCTGCTCATGCCTCAGAAGTCCTGTTCTGGCTGAAACAGTTACAGCATCACAGCAGAGAGGGGTAGGAATAAAGTATTCTCTGGGCTGCAGTAGCGATGGCAGGGGGCTGGGCAACAGGTGAGGCTGGAACTTTCCTGAGCCAAGTGGCTCTTGGTTGACTGTCCATTCCCACCAGACTGCCCAATATCTGGTGGGAACAGAAGGAAAACACACAGCCAGAGAGTGTGCCTCTTCCTGCCAAACCACAGGTTCATCTGACAGTTCCACAGAAGAATAAACCCATGAAATTCCTCTATGGACTAGGATGGAAGGCAAGATCACAGTAAATAAGAGCTGAAACTACTCTGGGGAAGACTCAGAAACAACGGAAGAATGACTAGGTTTCATCAGTTTTAAAAGGTGCCTGTTTTTTCGAACTTGAACATTTCTAAGATCAAGATGACTCTTACAACTGGTGGCATCTTACAAATTTAGTTGACAGCAATTTTTCCCCTTCATCATTACTCATTAGACAGTGTGTGAATAAAAAAAACAGAGGGTGTCACTTATCACCTAGCTGTACAAGGGTGAAGTCACAACCCCCTTAGTTGTACACTGACAGTGCATTCTGAGAAATCAGGATGAAAAAAATAAGAAGAAGAAGAGGCACTCTGTGCTTCAGATAAAAAAGGCCCCAAACAGTTAGGTGCATATCTCAGGAAGAATTTCAATGACCACTGATTCTTGCATCTTCCCATAAATAGGAGAGCAATAAAATCATTAACTTGAGATATCTGTTCTTTATGATTAGCAGTAATCTTTTATCAAGATGTATGCTTGACTGGATGTGTTTCTTAGCCAAAAAGTGAATGTGTATGTATATATATATATACACACACATACATACATTCCTCCCCTATGTCTCTGGAAAAATTCCTTGAAGCTGTCTCCCAGGCTATAGTCCTCAATAAGAACTTGAATAACACAAACTCACAACTCCCATGTTGTAGATTTTCCATTAGGTCAACAGAGGGATGGTGCAGCCTATAATCAGTTGCATATTAGATGAAAGGAAGCACAGTGGGAGCACAGAGGAGCCCCAACGCCAAAAGTACGCAGACCAGATGACCAAGTCAATGAGAGGAAAACGATGTGCCTTGCAGAACTGCATGAGGAATTGAGGGCTTCAGTTCAGTTCAGTTCAGTTCAGTCGCTCAGTCGTGTCCGACTCTGCGACGCCATGAATCGCAGCACGCCAGGCGTCCCTGTCCATCACCATCTCCTGGAGTTCACTCAGGTTCACGTCCATCGAGTCCGTGATGCCATCCAGCCATCTCATCCTCAGTCGTCCCCTTCTCCTCCTGCCCCCAATCCCTCCCAGCATCAGAGTCTTTTCCAATGAGTCAACTTGAACAGCAAATACCATGAGGCTTGGGGGAGAACAAGGCAGAAAGTTAGTGAAAGAGCCATGGGCTCCCCCAGGTCCCTGGCACCTCACACAGTGAGGCAGCTAGGCTACTGCTGTGCTCTTCCAATGATGTGGGCAGGGCCACCAGATAAAACACAAAGGCCCAGTGAAATTCAAATTTCAGACACCAGCTGATTGCATGGGACACACCTATACTAAAAAACTATTCCTCATTTATCTGAAATTCCAATTTTAATAGGCAATCTCAATTTTGTTTTTCTTTGAGTAAATCTAAAAGCTTTAGATTTTTGTTTTCTTTGACCAAATCTAGAAATCTTTTTGAGAAATCAAAAGAGAAGTACGTTGAACTCTGAGATGAATACTCCATGAAGACTGAGGAAGAAGCCAGGAGTAGAAAGCAAGTAGTTTCAGGAAAATCACACTGAATGTTTCCTCTCTCAGCACTGTGCAACTCAGCTCCAAGAACACTACCAGTCAGAACCATTTGTTCCACCCCCAGTAACCACTGGAAGAAAGCAAAAAAGCAAAGTAAGAAAGTAATGGGCAATTCTCTGGGGACCCTCCGTGTGACAGAGAAAATACCAACTGAATTTGGAGGCTCTTTAATGAAGCAGGTCAACTGAACCATTCTAAAGAGAAGACCACCATTCAACCAGGACCTTACTCTGCTCTTAAAAATCCCAATAGATGATGCTGTGAAAGTGCTGCACTCAATACACCAGCAAATTTGGAAAACTCAGCAGGGGCCACAGGACTGGAAAAGGTCAGTTGTCATTCCAGTCCCAAAGAAAGGCAATGCCAAAGAATGTTCAAACTACCACACAATTGCACTCATCTCACATGACAGCAAAGTAATGCTCAAAATTCTCCAAGTAAGGCTTTAACAGTATGTGAAGCATGAACTTCCAGATGTTCAAGCTGGATTTAGAAAAGGCAGAGGAATAAGGGATCAAATTGCCAACATCTGTTGGATCATTGAAAAAGCAAGAGAGTTCCATAAAAATATACTTTTGCTTTACTGATTATGCCAAAGCCTCTGACTGTGTGGATCACAACAAACTATGTAAAATTCTTAAAGGGATAGAAATACCAGGTCACCTTAGCTGCCTGCTGAGAAATCTGTAGGCAGGTCAAGAACTGGACATGCAAAAGACTGGTTCCAAATTCGGAAAGGAGTATGTCAAGGCTGTATATTGTCACCCTGCTTATTTAACTGATACACAGAGTACATCATATAAAATGCCAGGCTGGATGAAGCACAAGCTGGAATCAACATTGCCGGGAGAAATATCAATAGCCTCAGATATGCAGATGACACCACCCTTATGTTACAAGACGAAGAAGAACTGAAGAACCTCTTGACTAAAATGAGAAAAGAGTGGAAAAAGCTGGCTTAAAATGGATGCTTTGGGCTGGTGCACTGAGATGACCCAGAGGGATAGTATGGGGAGGGAGGTGGGAGGGGGGTTCAGGATGGGGAACACGTGTATACCTGTGGCGGATACATGTTGATGTATGGCAAAACCAATACAATATTGTAAAGTAATTAACCTCCAATTACAATAAATAAATTTATATTTGTAAAAAGCCTCAACATTCAGAAAACTAAGATCATGGCAAAGACCCTGATGCTGGGAAAGACTGAAGGCAGGAGGAGAAGGGGACGACAGAGGATGAGATGGTTGTATGGCATCACTGACTCAACGGACATGAGCTTGAGCAAGCTCTGGGAGTTGATGATGGACAGGGAAGCCTGGTGTGCTGCTGTCCACAGGGTCGCAAAGAGTGAGACACAACTGAAAAACTGAACTGATCTCCCTGCTCCCCTGCACATATGAGAGTTAGTTGCCTGTCTAACTTTTAATATGTGTAGACAACAAAAGACCACTGGACACTTAAAGAAAGCCTATAACAGGCAGACAGTTACTGACAAAGCAGGAAAAACTCCTAATACAGAAAGGTGATAAATGGAGGGAAAGAAAACCTGTTAAAGGTAACTAATACAATGTTAGAGGGAAGAAAAGGCACTGCATTCATAAAATAAGACTGCCATGCTATTTTAGAAAGGAATAGTGAAAGAATAAGAAAAGCCTCACAGTTAAAAATGCAATAGTCAACATTTTAAAACTCCATTTACCATATGTGCATGCTAAGACCCTTCAGTCATGTTCTACTCTTTGCAAGCCCACTGGACTACAGCCCGCCAGGCTTCTTTGTCCATGGGATTTTCCAAGTAAGAACACTGGAGTGGGTTGCTCTGCCCTCTTCTAGGGGATTTTCTTGACCCACGTATCAAACCCATGTCTCTTACATCTCCTGCCTTGACAGGCTGGTTCTTTACCACTAGTGCCACCTGGGAAGTCCCGTGTGGACATGCTAAGTTGTTTCAGTTGTGTCCGACTCTTGGCGACCCCATGGAATATAGCCCACCAGGCTCCTCTGTCCATAGGATTCTCCAGGCAAGAATACTGGAGTGGGTTGCCATGCCCTTCTCTAGAGGATCTTCCTGACCCAGGGATCGAACCTGTGTTTCCTGTAGCTCCTGCTCTGCAGGCAGATTCTTTTCCCCTGAGCCACCAGGGAAGCCCTGAGAAGCTCCATTTACCATATAGATGGTAATATCTCTTGGAAAATAAAACAAATGGGCATACAGAAGGAAAACTGAGATAAAAAATAGCATAGTGGTAAAATCCATTCAAGAAGTGTAATATTCAACTGATAAGAGGTCTGGAAAGACAGAATCTAGAGGGAAAAACGTTACAAGGAATGGAAGAATCTTGTCTAAAGCCAAAAACATGAGATCTTGCACTGATGGGGCCCGTACAACACACAGGACAAAGAATGAAAACAGACCTGTTAATATGGCCTTTCAGAACACCAGTGTTGAAGAAGATTCTTAAGTAACTGGAGGGGTCAAATGGTTCAGCACATTTCAGGGAAGCTAGCCTCAAGTTAGCACTATGAGACTGCCTACTGAGACAGTGACATCAATGACTAGGTCCAGCCTTCTGGATCACCAGGAGTGGTGCCAAGGGGTATGTGAAGTGCAGTGAGCTAGACCACACCTGAGCAGTGGTCTACACAGCCTGGGCCCAAGACAGCAATGGACTCCATCAGCTCTCATGGTGCCACAACTGGCCACTCTAACAAGAAGCCAAGTTTAGTACTGAGTGTTCTGTGCACGAGTGGTGGTTCCAGACTCAGGACCTGATCATACATAAGTGACACAGGGAATGAGGAAGAGTTCATGGTACAGAGGCCTTCAGAGCACTCCCAATATTTGCAAATAAAAGCAATTTAAATAACTGTTATTAATGGACAAAAATAGATAAAACTGGGAAACCTCACCCCCAAAGCTAGGTTTTCAGATAGTATTGAAGCACATGAAGACCTGACAACAAGCAGGCTCATCCTCTTGGAACAACTGGGTAGGGTCTAACAGCAGATACCTCTTTCAGATTAGTTTCTGACTGGTCACAGTCTCTACCATTCCCTATTTTCCTCAAACTCTGAAGTCAGTTGACCATTGCCATTTATCATTGAACAGGCACTCTTTTTCATTGGAAAATAAACTTTTCTCTTGAAGCTGATCATTTTTTCCCACACACATCACCAGCTTAACTTCGTAGAGACTTGAGTTACTAACCTGCTTGATGGAGCTGTAGCACAGTGTCTCTGCACCGCCAAGTCAAGCAGTGTTGATGTTTTCATTACAAAGATGATTTTGTGAACCTCAGTTTTCTCCTCCAAAAAGGATCTTCTGAAATTATACTGCCAAGTAATATAGTATTAATGTAGTAAGACTATCTATCTACTTCTACTGGGGAAAAAAATAATGGCTAACTAAGAAAAGACTATTTCTTTTATTAAAACTAAAGTTCTGTTTAATAACTTTTTCCTCACTTGACCCAACTCAAACATGGAAGCCCCATACATCGTATCCAGTGTATGCAGAGTATCTCATTGTATCCTGGGCTTGTTATTTCTCTATTTTCTCAATTCAGAGCATAAAAAGGGGAAAGCGATAATTTTTGGTTCAGTATCTTAGCTTGAAGACTGTAGACTCAAGTCTTTCATCTTAGTAAAGGGATCTTTCACAAACTCAATAGAGGGTGTCTATGAAAACTAAGGAGAAAAAGATCAATAACCTGGTGTTATGGTAATAGCTGTGACAATTTATCAAGAATTTGACATAGACATGTTTCATTTGGCCCTGACTAAAAGTTGGGATTCTGTGAAACTCACCTGTAAAATCAGGAATCCCTAATTGTACGTTGGGGTGGGGGTTAACTCGGCCCATCCCAACTTCTATTACAGGCGGAAGGATAAAACTTCAGGCAGTGTGCAAAAGCTAGAAGACTGAAACTCCGTGGCTGCTCAATGAACTCTGCATGGTCCCACCTGCCAGAGAGGGAGTGCAGCTGTGGAAGTAAGGTGGTGTGGATGAAGGGTCATGGTAGGGATTTTGCAGACCCCTTTAGGGAGATGGTATAGGATATTACACTGGATGTGCTCACAATCCAGAAATACACTCAGATTTTTTTTTGGACTAAACCTTTCCTGTCTTCTTTGTGATATGCCTCTTCACAAATGTCAGTAACAGCAACCACCTTTTGTTCCACTGTCCAAGACTGTCTCTCACTACATTAGGTGCATGCTATCCACCTTCTCTGATCTTCGCAACTACTAGCGAAGGGCATATCCACCCACCATTGATTCAAACATCCATTCAGTCTACATGTTTTATTTTTTTAATTCAAGCTTCATTCCAGGGCCATTGTGCTGAGCACTGAGGATGCAGCTGTAAATAAAACGGTCAAAGTCCTTAGGTTTCCGAAGCTTATAGTCCGAGGAAGAGTAGGCAATAATAAGTTGGACAAAAGTTAATAAGAAATGAGTAAGCATTCTAAAGAGAATTACAACAGAGAGATAGGCAGCTATAATCAAGAGTGTCAGGTGATTACCACAGGAACACGTCTGTGAACTACAATTAATTCAATGACAATTAATTGAGAAGACTACAAAAAAATAGGCAATGAGAGGCAACTCAATTTAGACTGTGGGGAGAGTGTCAAAAAAGAAGACCAGTGGAAGTAAGTGGCATTCAAGCTGAGATTTGAAGGATGAGTGGGTGAGGTAGGCAGATAGGGTGGGAGGTGAGAGAGGGGTTGTAAACAAGAGGCACAGCACAGCTAAATGTCTGGAAGTACAAAGAACTCAGCCTGTTGGGGTCATTGCGGAGATAGAGCTGTCGAGTGGGGGGAGGGGAGGTGGAAAGGAAACACACAAGGAAAAGCTCATGCTGGCCACTGTCATGTCCAATGAAACAGGTTCATAGATTAAACAACAGAATCGAAGATCCCAATGTAGTGATCACAACTGGATTATAATCCAGGACCATCAAACAAAGCTCATCAGCTTTGTCTTGCTCTTCCTGCTATACACGCCACCTCTTTTTTTTTTTTTTTTTACTAAGAAACAGAGAGTATGCAGGCACACACACATCTTTCTCTTGAACCAGGGAGAGCAGCTTAGAAGCAGATCCCTGTGGTTTGACTGAAAGTATTTTTCTTTATAAAGATTACCTGGGATCATCCAACCCATTTCCTCCAGCACTAGAGGTCATACCAAAACCTGCCTGTCTTCAGTGGGGACCCAGGACTGAGCAGGCAAGTTAAAACTGGGCTGTGAGCACTTAACACCTAAACTTCCAAGGCCACTGGCAAGTCAGAGGAGAAAGGAATAAACAGAGCTATTATACTGCTGCTGCTGCTGCTGCTGCTGCATTCTTCTAAATCATCTGAGAGCCTCCATCACTTTTGTCAAGTTATTTTAATTGCTCTCACTTGCAGGAGCAAATTAGGTGTAGCATTGCTCTCTGGATGCTATTCAGATGGGTACCAGGAAGAAATTAAATGAGCAAAAAATGAAAACCCCTTTCCAAACAAAAGCCCAAGCTCTGCAAGTGAAATTGATCTATAGACCTTGTCAAGGTAGTTTCTAAGGCAAATCTATTCAGGGCATCGTGGGGTTTTTAATCAAGGTTGGGAAAAATCGCTCAATTAACACATGCATCTGACACCAGTAAAAGACTTCCTTGCACAGAACTCTCAAGAGCAGGACCACATGTCTGTCTGGTCTCCACTTGAAAACTAGGGCAAAAAAAGGATATTTGCTACAGCCAAGCTGTTGGAAGTTTGTTCAATTAAGCCTTCTCTAACATATGCTAAGCAAAATAATGATTGGGGAAGTACTTTCGAGAATTCAGGCAACCTACACACCACTCTCCTTTTATCTAAGTAATGAAATGTATTTGTTTCCTCTCCACCAATTTGGGTTGTTCTGACTAAGTTATTGCTTAATGTACTAACCACAGGAAGGTGGAGAGGGAAAGAAAGATTTGATTCAATTCAAAAAGATTTTATTTATTATTATTATTATTATTATTTACTTTATTTTACTTTACAATGCTGTATTGGTAGCTATAGAGGATGGCTCTGGAGGTGGAGTCTCCAGTTGGTGATGAAGAAACAAGGAGCCCAGGATGACAGGTTGTGCTGTAAATCCACTCGCGTTTCGTGCTTTTATCCAGAGACCATCAAAACATTTTCCAACCTCTGAGAATCCAATCTATATTCCCTCTCACCTGAAAATACCCCATAAATTATTCCTTTGTGTGACCATGTGAGTTGAGTTTAGATTTTCAAACTACTTTTTGTGTGTTTTGTATACATTTAAAAAATTATTATCTGTATTGGCCCTTTTGGGCTTACCTGGTGGTCCAGGGGTAAAGAATCTGCCTGTGAAGCAGGAGACACAGGTTTGAACCCTGGATTTGGAAAGATACCCTGGAGAAGGAAATGGCAATCCACTCCAGTATTCTTGCCTGGAGAATTCCATGGACAGAGGAGCCTGGCAGGCTACAATCCATGGCGTTGCAGAGTCAGACACAACTTAGTGACTGAACAACAATTGGCCCTTTCACTGAGAATGTTTATTTCTGCAAGTTAAATTCACCTAACAATAGAGTAGTGAGTTTACACCCAACTGCCTAAAGCCTTGAAGGCAGAATTTTTCCAATAAAGCAGATCATTAGAGGTGTGAGATAATAACGAAGTTCAGTTCAGTCACTCAGTCGTGTCCGACTCTTTGTAATCCCATGAATCACAACACAACCAGGCCTCCCTATCCATCACCAACTCCCGGAGTTCACTCAGACATCATCCATTGAGTCGGTGATGCCATCCAGCCATCTCATCCTCTGTCGTCCCCTTCTCCTCCTGCTCCCAATCCCTCCCAGATCAGAGCCTTTTCCAGTGAGTCAACTCTTTGCATGAGGTGGCCAAAGTGTTGGAGTTTCAGCTTTAGCATCAGTCCTTCCAACAAACAACCAGGGCTGATCCCCTTCAGAATGGACTGGTCAGATTGCCTTGCAGTCATAATCAAGAATTCACACTTGCTCACAAGAGGCCCACCTAAGTGGGTTAATACCTACAGAGACACTCTGTTAGGCAGAATTATCATATAGGTTGAGAACAGGCCTAGTTTAAGTTTGGGGTAAAGGTGAGGAAAGATGGTGAATTAGGCACCAAAATACAATACAAATCTCTGAATAACTCTCAGAACTAAGCTTAAACACAGTCTTCCAAAAACTATTTAAGTAAACAGTAATAATGTTGCCCTTTCTGTAGGATAAAAGTGGTCAGTTCAGTTCAGTTGCTCAGTCGTGTCCAACTCTGCAACCTCATGAACCACAGCACACCAGGCCTCCCTGTCCATCGCAAACTCCCGGAGTCTACCCAAACCCATGTCCATCGAGTTGGTGATGCCATCCAACCATCTCATCCTCTGTCATCCCCTTCTCCTCCCAATTTGAATATTTCCCAGCATCAGGGTCTTTTCAAATGAGTCAGCTCTTTGCATCAGGTGGCCAAAGTGTTGGAGTTTCAGCTTTAACATCAGTTCTCCCAGTGAACACCCAGGGCTGATCTTCTTCAGAATG
>SJYX01009297.1:406709-446818 GCA_006410675.1 Oreotragus oreotragus | reverse complement strand
GAGTGGGTGAGGTAGGCAGATAGGGTGGGAGGTGAGAGAGGGGTTGTAAACAAGAGGCACAGCACAGCTAAATGTCTGGAAGTACAAAGAACTCAGCCTGTTGGGGTCATTGCGGAGATAGAGCTGTCGAGTGGGGGGAGGGGAGGTGGAAAGGAAACACACAAGGAAAAGCTCATGCTGGCCACTGTCATGTCCAATGAAACAGGTTCATAGATTAAACAACAGAATCGAAGATCCCAATGTAGTGATCACAACTGGATTATAATCCAGGACCATCAAACAAAGCTCATCAGCTTTGTCTTGCTCTTCCTGCTATACACGCCACCTCTTTTTTTTTTTTTTTTTACTAAGAAACAGAGAGTATGCAGGCACACACACATCTTTCTCTTGAACCAGGGAGAGCAGCTTAGAAGCAGATCCCTGTGGTTTGACTGAAAGTATTTTTTTTTATAAAGATTACCTGGGATCATCCAACCCATTTCCTCCAGCACTAGAGGTCATACCAAAACCTGCCTGTCTTCAGTGGGGACCCAGGACTGAGCAGGCAAGTTAAAACTGGGCTGTGAGCACTTAACACCTAAACTTCCAAGGCCACTGGCAAGTCAGAGGAGAAAGGAATAAACAGAGTTATTATACTGCTGCTGCTGCTGCTGCTGCACTCTTGTAAATCATGTGAGAGCCTCCATCACTTTTGTCAAGTTATTTTAATTGCTCTCACTTGCAGGAGCAAATTAGGTGTAGCATTGCTCTCTGGATGCTGTTCAGATGGGTACCAGGAAGAAATTAAATGAGCAAAAAATGAAAACCCCTTTCCAAACAAAAGCCCAAGCTCTGCAAGTGAAATTGATCTATAGACCTTGTCAAGGTAGTTTCTAAGGCAAATCTATTCAGGGCATCGTGGGGTTTTTAATCAAGGTTGGGAAAAATCGCTCAATTAACACATGCATCTGACACCAGTAAAAGACTTCCTTGCACAAAACTCTCAAGAGCAGGACCACATGTCTGTCTGGTCTCCACTTGAAAACTAGGGCAAAAAAAAGGATATTTGCTACACCCAAGCTGTTGGAAGTTTGTTCAATTAAGCCTTCTCTAACATATGCTAAGCAAAATAATGATTGGGGAAGTACTTTCGAGAATTCAGGCAACCTACACACCACTCTCCTTTTATCTAAGTAATGAAATGTATTTGTTTTCTCTCCACCAATTTGGGTTGTTCTGACTAAGTTATTGCTTAATGTACTAACCACAGGAAGGTGGACAGGGAAAGAAAGATTTGATTCAATTCAAAAAGATTTTATTTATTATTATTATTTTTTTTTTTTTTTACTTTATTTTACTTTACAATGCTGTATTGGTAGCTATAGAGGATGGCTCTGGAGGTAGTCTCCAGTTGGTGATGAAGAAACAAGGAGCCCATGATGACAGGTTGTGCTGTAAATCCACTCACACCACCAGTGCCATTGCCGAGGATGGCACAGGCACTTAGGCGGCTCTGGGAGCACACAGGCTGGATGCCCTAAAGTAGATCCAATTTCAAGCGTTTTGTGCTTTTATCCAGAGACCATCAAAACATTTTCCAACCTCTGAGAATCCAATCTATATTCCCTCTCACCTGGAAATACCCCATAAAATTATTCCTTTGTGTGACCATGTGAGTTGAGTTTAGATTTTCAAACTACTTTTTGTGTGTTTTGTATACATTTAAAAAATTATTATCTGTATTGGCCCTTTTGGGCTTACCTGGTGGTCCAGGGGTAAAGAATCTGCCTGTGAAGCAGGAGACACAGGTTTGAACCCTGGATTTGGAAAGATACCCTGGAGAAGGAAATGGCAATCCACTCCAGTATTCTTGCCTGGAGAATTCCATGGACAGAGGAGTCTAAATTATTCCTTTGTGTGACCATGTGAGTTGAGTTTAGATTTTCAAACTACTTTTTGTGTGTTTTGTATACATTTAAAAAATTATTATCTGTATTGGCCCTTTTGGGCTTACCTGGTGGTCCAGGGGTAAAGAATCTGCCTGTGAAGCAGGAGACACAGGTTTGAACCCTGGATTTGGAAAGATACCCTGGAGAAGGAAATGGCAATCCACTCCAGTATTCTTGCCTGGAGAATTCCATGGACAGAGGAGTCTGGCAGGCTATAATCCATAGGGTTGCAAAGAGTCAGACACAACTTAGTGACTGAACAACAATTGGCCCTTTCACTGAGAATGTTTATTTCTGCAAGTTAAATTCACCTAATAATAGAGTAGTGAGTTTACACCCAACTGCCTAAAGCCTTGAAGGCGGAATTTTTCCAATAAAGCAGATCATTAGAGGTGTGAGATAATAACGAAGTTCAGTTCAGTTCAGTTCAGTCACTCAATCGTGTCCAACTCTTTGTAACCCCATGAATCACAGCACACCAGGCCTCCCTGTCCATCACCAACTCCCGGAGTTCACTNGCATCAGACCCTGCTTTCATCACCAGTCCCATTCACAACTGGGTGTTGATTTTGCTTTGGCTCCATCCCTTCATTCTTTCTGGATTTATTTCTCCACTGATCTCCAGTAGCATATTGGGCACCTACTGACCTGGGGAGTTCATCTTTCAGTGTCCTATCTTTTTGACTTTTCATAATGTTCATGGGGTTCTCATGGCAAGAATATTAAAGTGGTTTGCCACTCCCTTCTCCAATGGACCACATTCTGTCAGACCTCTCCACCATGACACGGCTGTCTTGGGTGGTTCTACACAGCATGGCTTAGTTTCATTGAGTTAGACAAGGCTGTGGTCCTTGTGATCAGATTGGCTAGTTGTCTGTGATTGTACATTCAGTCTGTCTGCCCTCTGATCCCTTCTCTCAGTACCTACCATCTTACTCGGGTTTCTCTTACCTATCTGTAGGATAAAAGTGGTCTGATATTGGCAACTTTATGTGGTTTAAATTAATGCATTTAAGCCAACTCTAGATCTAGGAACTGTCCCTCAAAAAATGAAAATCAGAAGGGGTGGTGGGAGAGGGGGAGCTTTGGATCAAATATTTTAGGCAAATTCTTGTAGATTAAACACCCATATTAGCATATTAAAGTCATATTAAAGTGAGAGGTTTTAGAGTAAAGAAAGCTGTTGACTTTATTTCTCAAATGTCTTGGATTACGGAACTCTTATTTTTTTGCCCAAGGAAACTTTAGAGACAGTTTGAGAAATACTGCTTTTCACTATCCAAACATGCTACTAAGAACAGTTTTAGGTGACACAATGTTATTAGGGAATGACAGAATATTCATGTGTTGAAAAATGTGGCCTTGGGGTCCCCAGTTGTTTCAATGCAACATCTGCAGACATAGTTCCCAAGATAATCAGAGGAACTATGCCTGGATTTAAAATGAGTTATCTTCATGAGCAAGATATTTTGAAAAACATAAAATCCACCCTCATAGATGTGAGATGACAATCTGAGAACAATAAATCCTTCCATTTTATATATATATATATCCCTCAATTCTTATCCACACATATTCTCAAGTGAATAGAGTGCAATGGGGAAGGGTGACAATTTTCTTTCCTCATACTCACAATATTGACTTTCTGAATTATTACTTTTGGGTACCACTGATAGGATTTGAAAATGATTTGGTTTTGTAAAATGTTAATCAAACAGTGTTCAACGAAGTGGAAAATTTAACAATGTAGGAGAGGCACTTGGATAAAAAGAAAAAATGAAATCTGCTATTATTAAAACAACAGCCTCTGTTTTGGAAAGAGGCTACAAAGATTGGTTCAATGCTCTCCCAGGTAACACTGAGTTGGTTCTAAAAGGGATCTGTCACTTAGTAATTGGATATGTTAATAAACTATTGTTTGACTTGATTTTCCTCATCTGTAAAACAAGGTGGGAGTTCCTAAACAAATCCAGATGCTCTGCTTAATCCTCCCTGAACTTCCTTTCATCATACATTTTACACTATTACACTATTTTTTATCCCATTTGTTTATATGCCTATCACATCACTCCTGCTAGGTCTCCAGTACAAAAAGAAGCAAGAACTAACTCTGACTCATCTTGATTTTCCATAAACCATCTGATGATGGTTAAAGGTGCAGTTCACCCTTCCCCACTGCACAAAATACCTGAGATGGAGTCTTGATTCTTTCCCTGACTGGCTGTGTGACCCCTGGCATTTGCTTAAACTCTGCATCTGAGTCTCCTCCAGCATCATATTGGGATTATAATCATACCTATGATATGTTTTGTTTAATCCATGCTTTGCACTTCAAACAGTGAGTAACACGTGATCAGCCCTCAATAAAGGTTAACACTTTCCTGCTTCGTTAGCAACAATTATTGATTCAGTGACTGTATGGGTGATAATAGGCTAATATTCCTTTCTTATGAAAATATTTTTTCTGCTCTTAATAACTCTTTTAATGTCTTCTAAACACCCTCTATATAGCACAAAAAGCATTGCTTTAACTCTGCCAGTCTGCAAAAGAATCATGAAGCTGCAATCTACCTTCTTATATTCAAACCTCCTTTGAAATTCTTTACTCCCCTTCTGATCACTTGAGAATAAGACTTCTTCGCATTTTGCTATAAGTAAGATCTTTGATGAAGGATGCAATTTTATGCATATAACCCTGAATCATATTTCTGTTAAAGTTGGGAAAGTAATTACTCTGAAATTAATGGTGCTTATGTTCCAATTATCTGTCTAGTATACTAGCTGGGAGCTTCTACAGATAAAGTGTATTTATGAGAAAAGGTAAGGCCTATGAAGGAAACCCCTCCCACTGACTCCATCCCAGTATGGCCTTGTCTAGATTTTGCATGTCATTTTAGCCCCATAATTCTCTTTCATTGATGGTTCACAGCAGACTAGAGATAAAACTCAAGATTTGTTCTGGAACTGTGCTGTTATTCTAGCAGCACCTAATCACATGTAGTTTTTCAGCATCAAAAGCATGGCTTGTCCAAATTAAATGAGCTTTAAGGGTAAGACAGATACCAGTTTTCTAAGACTTAATACCAAAAAAAAAAGTAAAATATCGCATTAATTATTTTCTACTGACTTTAAGTCGAAATGATATAATATGTTGGGAGCATTGGGTGGAGTAAAATATATTAATTAGTTTCAACTGTGTTTTACGTTTTTGTATGTAGCCATTAGAAAATTTAAAGGTATGCGTGCATGTGTGTGCTCAGTTGCTTCAGTCATGTCCAACTGTTTTGTGACCCTATGGACTGTAGCCCACCAGGCTCCTCTGTCCATGAGATTCTCCAGGCAAGAATACTGGAGTGGGTTGCCGTGCCCTCCTCCAGGGGAGCTTCCTGATCCAGGGATGGAACTCATGTCTCCTGCATCTCCTGCATTGCAGGCAAATTCTTTACCCACTGAGCCACCTGGGAAGCCTAGCTGTGTAAGTAAGTCAAATGTGTGGCTTATCTTTATTAGCACTGATATATATAGTACATGACCTAGATCCAGAATATTCCCTGAGCAAGTCCCTGCCCTAAATTCCTCCTCTGGGTTCTCTCAGTGTATAAGTTTCCATGAGGAATTATTATTATTTTAGATTTAATATAATTGGGAATTTCTGGAGACTAAAAAACTCATATAAAGGAATAAGAATACTGCATTTTACATTTGTCTGACTCCATAGTTAGGTTCTCTTGGTTGCACCAGACTCAGATTTGGTGACAAACTAACCCCAAAATAAATAACACTAAATCATTGTCTCTGGTTGGATATTCCAGAAGCAGATGCTAGGATGCAATCTGGGGTGTGATTCACTTATTACAATCAGTAGCTAGCACAGAGAGGTTAGGAGCAGCAGGATGAAAGAGAGAGTAGCACAGAAACATACATTACCGTATGCAAAATAGCCAGTGGGAGTCTGCTACATGATACAGGGAGCTCGGCCCCAATGGCAGAAACGAACGTAACATTGTAAAGCATTTATTCTCCAATTAAAAATAAATAAATTTAAAAAAAGAAAGAATCAGCATCTGGTAAAGAAAGACTGTTAGGGAAATTCAATTACATAGTCTTAATTAGGCTTCAGAGACAAGCAGAACAGGCCCCTGACCCTGCTTCTAACCTGTTACTGTGAGTGTCCTGACTGCCTGCTGTGACACAGATGAGGTAGGGGGCCAATCTTGAGACTGTTGAGCCCCTGGAAGGGGTCTGGCCAACCAAGCCCCAGGCTGAACATTCCAAGTTTTACATGACAGAACAAACAGCATTAATATGAAACCAGAACTGCAATATGTTCACAAATTGATGATGGTATCAGTTTGTATCCTGGGATTATAAGCAGGCACCCTGGAGTGCATTTTTTGAACCCTATGGGCTCACCATGTGCTGCCTGGGACCTTTTCCACCTGGGACTCCAGATGTGCTGTGGCCCAGGACTTCCCAGTGCTGTTTGAGTCTGGATGTTGGTCAAAACACAATTTGATGATGTATCCTCTGCTGTTTCTATTTTCCTTTTCTTTTAATGTTAGTATATTGGAAAAAAAGCTAGATAATTCTCTAATAAATGTTGGTACTATTTATGTGTATAGAACGAGTGACTTATTTTGTTAAAAAAAAATCCTTTGAATCTGAGACCAAAGTGAAAACTTCCTGCCAAACAAAGAGGAAGGAAGGAATAAGGAGCAGAGGGACAAGTCAATTAATGATGAAGACCCAAGAAAGCCCCAATCAACCTGGCAGGAAGCGCTAATACTAATGATACCAGTCAGAGTGATCTTCCCTTGGAACAAAACAGTCAGACTGGCTCAGTGGCTCAGTATGTGCTGCTCTGAGGACACAAACTGAGGCTGGGGAGCTCTCTGCCCTGAGTCAGACCCTGAAGGAGCTGAAAGCCCATCTGTCCACCGACCACAATACTTGCAGCTGTATAACCCATAAATTTCTGAAGAACCTGGGTGGCGCACCCTTTATTGAGAAAGATACTTCTTAATTATCTTTATACATTGGCTTTAGTTGTTTTCTTCTTTCAAATATCTGAAAGATTAATGCTTCTCCCCTTGCTACCACACAGTGGGTTTCAGGCTCAGAGACTTGGCAGGGAACGGAATCTAGCTATAATTTAATAATGTTATTTGTTGCATTTTTACAGTTGTATCCTACTTATTCAAAGGTGTACTGCCTTTCTGTGTGTGATCATATAAAATTGTCTTTCTAAAAACTTATTTTTAAAAAGATGCAATTAGTAGGAATGTACCAAGGGAGCCTATTTAATTTAATGCAAATTAGAGGCCTCACTCTGGCCTGAGATAGAAAAGGATCAAATTTGAAGAGACAGAGCTCACTCTTCATGGGGGAACCAAGAGGATGGGGAGTCAATCCAGCTTGACAGATGTGCCTCACCAGTGAGGTCTGGGAGCAGAGCAGAGAGCGAACTAGTGATGTCACAATTTGTTCTGGAATGGGACCATGTCAGGATCATCTTTGCCACTACACTTCGTGTCAGTTTCCTCTCTTATGTCTGGGGTTTTATTTCTTTATTTATGGCTCCACCGGGTCTTAGTTGCAACACACAGGATCTTCACTGTGGCACTTGTGATCCAGTTCCCTGACCAGCGTTCAAACCCCTGCCCCCTGCACTGGAAGCAGAAGTCTTAACCATTAGACCATCAGGGGAGTTCCCAGTCTGTTATTTCACACCCCATTGCTGTTATTTGGGGTCCTGGCGTCAGGCCTGGACCTCTTACTCTGACACGCAGCTTATATTCAAAGAAGTTCTCAAGTAACTAAGATCAAAGCTTAGTAGAACCCACATCCCAATATAAAATGATTGCTAAGACCATTTCAGTGTTTGTTGCAGGGTGGGGGTCAGGCCTGGACCTCTCACTCTGACACACAACAAAAAATACAGAAGAAACTGTTAAAGGTTATACCTTCTAGGGACTAGGTGAAGTTGGAACGACCAAGGAGAAGTGTCTAAGACAAAAAAATGTATTTCAATACTCCTCTCTTTTGTTTGAATGTTTCCCCAGTGTTATGTATTACTGTTACAGTTTTTATTTTTATTATTTTTATTTTTTTGTGCGTGTGTAACAAAGTTTATTATTAAAGTATAAAGCAGACAGAGAAAACTAGTTTAAATGTAAATACTGAAAGCAAAAAGCTAGTTGCCAGGGATACACCGCTAGAGAGGATTACTGTAAACCCGCAGGGAGCTGTCCTCTCTCTGGGGTGCTTAAGCATGAAGTGACACATCACAGTGGTGTGGCAGGAGAGCAGCTCGAGAGACGGAAGAATTGGAGGAGTCACAGTAGGGCTCTGTGACTTCCTGGGACCAACCAGCTGCTGATCACGGGGCTCAACGTGGAAGAGAAAGAAAGGAGCCAGCATGGAAGAGAGAAGCTTCTGCTGAGAACAAGTGCTCAGGAGCAGTGTTATCCCCAGGGAATGCCCACTGGCTGGAGCCTCCACTGACACATCACAGGGTGTGAGACCCAGAGGCCTCTGTTCTGATCGTGATCCCTCGTTTTACTATGATTTGTCGCAGCAGTTAACAGTATCAGGGTTTTACTGGTTGATTTTGCACTTCTTGCTCTGGCATCATATAAACATAACCCTGGGAGAGGAGAGATGTTGCTTTTTTACTGTATTTTTTCCAATCGAGAATAATCCCTAGAGAGTAAAAACAAACAAAAACAAGAAACCTTGCTGCATGAATTAGTATGGTGGGAGATCAGACATTACGCATCAAGCCTTCCTGTCTAACTATGAGATACTTATGAGTAAGACTCAATAAACCTCAATCACTCAGTGCCGAGAGACCACGTATGAAAGTGAGATGTGAAGAACTGGTATATGTATACAGTGGACTGTTACTCAGCCACAAAAAAGAATGAAATAATGCCATTTGCAGGGACATAGATGGACCTGGAGATTATCACACTAAGTGAAGTAGGTCAGAGAGAGAAAGACAAATATCACATGATTTCATTCATACATGGAATTTTAAAAAATGAACGAAATCAACTTATTTATGAAACAGACTCACAGACAGAGAAGACAAGCTTATAGTTACCAAAGGGGAAAGGGGGAAAGGATAAAGTAGGAGCTTGGCATTACAATATACACGGTAACTATATAGAAAACAGATAACCCACAAGGACCTACTTTACAGCACAGGGAACTATACCCAATATCTTGTAACAATCTATAACGGAAGAGAGTCTTAAAAAGAATATACACATGTATGTATAACTGAATCACTTTGTTGTACACCTGAAGTGAACACAACATTGTAAATGAACTGTATTTCAATAAAAATTAAAAACGAAACAAAACTGAGACACATACTCCCTCTGGTTACAGCCCAAGCTTAATTACAAAATATAATGGAGAAACCACTCCTTTGAAAGGTTCTTTTGTCATTAAAACGCATCACCTTTGTAAGTATGACAATGAGGTCTTCTCCTTATGTGAGGAGCAAATAAAACTCTCAGATGATGATGGTGGAAGTCTTTGCATTCTGCTTTACTGATGTGCTTCTACATTCTTCTGAAGTAATTACTAAGCACTGCCACAACTAAATTTCATCATCTCCTATTAGCATAACGTAGATGGTCAACTAAAATTCAACAGAGACCGTTCATATAAATGGGAAAAAAACAAGTAATTAATAGACTACATTCATTGTAAGGATCAACTTACGTTTTCCTTCCTTGAAAATTGTATTATTGTTGTTGTAAGATGGAAGCATTTATTTTGGGTCGAGGTCACAGCTGCCCTCGGACTTCCCGATCGCTTCCGCAGTGTCTGCTTTACTGGCTTCTCCTCTGCCCGCCCCGGTGTTTATGGAGACCCATCAGGCTTTCATCCTTAGGTCTCCACTCACTTACCCATGATTCCTCAACCCCACCATTTCATCAACCCATTTTATACTTATTTCAAACCCTGACACTGCTTTCTGACATCTCTGCTAAGATCCAACCCCCCACTTCCAGTCCTGCCTTCCACCCTCACAGAAATTCCTTCAGAGTTTTTGAACTCAGTGTGTGCTTTCCCCAATCTCTTTATGGACATCTTTATCCCTATTCCTCATCCATGTTCTCCATCTCAGTGAAAAACATCAACATTAGACCTGCTTGTTCCGCCCTCAACACCTCTTACCTGGGTTACTACAAAACTCCTAGCTTCAAAGACCTACTTCCACCCTGCCTTGTGTTCACCATATACTTCCTGAGAATGCTCTGTATACAATGTGTGGAAACATACAGATGACTCATTTTTTCTATGTTTCTATAAGTTAAAAAAAAAAAAAACTGTAAGAGACATTTGACACAAGACCAAAATATAACACTTCTTAGCATGGTACTATTTCCCTGCTTATCCTGTTTTCAATCCACGCTATATCAACTCACACACCACTCTTTTTTCAAGCCAATGAATCTTCCTGCTCACATGCAGAAAGCTCTTAAAGTTATTATCTTTTGGACAATTGCTTTGTCTGTTTTCTCCACCCGGTGAATGGTGAAGCTTTTATCATTCAAGATCAATATTGAAAATTTCTGTATATAGGACACTTTCTGCCATTCCCTTATCACTCACTTCACATATACTCAGATCTATGTTCTGATAACTCCATGGATTTCTACCCCATAAGTTATCATATTATATACCTTTTAATAACTATTATGCTTTAATCTGTCTTCTAGCTTTATAAAATGTAAGCACTACAGAGGAAAGATTCATATTTTAGCTTTTGTTATATTTTTGTATTCCTGTCCCAATAAGCATTTGAATATGGTAGGAATTCCATGGATTGTTCTGGATAAATGAATAAAAAAGGAAAGATCCAAATGAGTAATGAACTGAATGACTGTGGGGGTCCCAAAGGAAATGATGATAACAATTAGGAAGCGAACTCCAGTTTGCATGGATAACTTCTCAGTCTAAAACACGGTCCTGCCTATTCTCTTTTTCTCTTGATCATACACTGTCCCACTATCGAGGACTTGGGGACAACGAATTTAACTCTTAAGATAGGGATTTCAGACATTAGAAATCCTTTGCAGTACATGCTGGAGAAATGTGGGCTTACTAAGCTTCTTCCCATTCCCTTTACAAAGTTTTCCTGGCCATCAAGTTTCTGACACTTTCAGAGCTCAAATATTAATGTTTAACACTCCTCCCCTGGGTTGGGTAATGAACGCAGCATAGCAATCTCTCTCTGTTACCTCCTGACAGTCCTGAATTATATAACAACAAATAACTGGCATCCATTCTTTGGCTGACATTTGAATCTGTATTCTCTGTAATGATAACCATTTATCAACGATCAGCTATTGATTACTTCCATCTGGGTGTGCAACTTGAATGAAGGTAAGGTGGATACATACACTTCCACATGGGCTTGGTGTACAGAAACCCAGCCTGAGCTGGGTAAATGAAGTGTCCAGATACAAAACAAATAGCACCAATCCAAATTATATTAACTTTTAATGAGGCAGGATTAAAACAGCTCCAGGGACTTAAGAGTTCTTGCAGAGAAATAAAACTCCAGGCTGATGAAACATCATTTTGCAGATGATGGGACTCTGTTTTCTCAAAATTCTTCACATCTTCCATATAGCTGAAATACCTATTAAAATACATAGTTCACAGTGATTGTTTACATCTCGGCACCTCTTTAATGGAGGCCACAGAGAGATCAGATTTGAATCTGAAGGGAAAAGATCCCTTGGGAAGCTTCCTAAATAATTAAGCTCAGTACTGAGATCAGCTCAGCACTATCAGAATGAGGGGCAGACATGGGGAAGCTGGAGAAGTGACTGCAGGGTTTTAGAACATGAGCAATTATCGTGTTTTTAAAAGGAATTCTGGGTAATTTGAACTTGGATCCCCAATCTGCTGTTAAAAAGTGTCAAAAGAATGAATGGCCAAGGTGATAGAAGAAGGAGACCCTGAGCTCACCTCTTCCCACGGGCACACCAAAATCACAGCAATTTACAGAACAACTATTGATGAGAACAACCTGAAGACTAGCAGAAAAAGCTTTC
The DNA here is from genome assembly GCA_006410675.1 of Oreotragus oreotragus. Classification (NCBI taxonomy): domain Eukaryota; kingdom Metazoa; phylum Chordata; class Mammalia; order Artiodactyla; family Bovidae; genus Oreotragus; species Oreotragus oreotragus. The sequence goes on along the minus strand of SJYX01009297.1, from coordinate 434,808 downwards.
CACAACTCAAGATATAAAGAAGGAAACACAATAGGACAGATAGGAGCAGCAGTCTAGATAAGACCCGAATGCCAAGTTAGGCAACCCACAAATGAGACAATAATCACAGCTCAAGGAGTGAGAGGTCTGAGACCCACGTTGGGCTCCCCCATCCCCAGCATGTTTCTCTTTCACTGGGAAGACAAGTCCCAAGAATGTCTGGTTTGAAGGCAAGTGGGGTTTGATAGAAAACTTCAGGAAACAGAGACTCCACTTGTAATGGGATCACTGAAAATCTCACATGCTCTGGGTCCCAGTGCAGAGGTGGCAGTTTGAAAGGAGCATGCTCTCCACTACAAGGAGAGTGTGGCTGGAAAACACGATTTTGGAGTCCTCACACTAGTCTATTAGCACTGGAAGCTCACCCACCCAACAGTCAGTCAGTACCACTCCCAGGACACCAAGGCCAAGCAGTCAGCAGCACAGGGACCCACAGCCCCCCACACACCTGGGGACTAGCACCAACCCTAGGCCAATACCACTGATGAACACAGATGAAAAGATTCTCAAAGAACTATTATCAAACTGAATTTGACAATATATTGAAAGGATCATACACCATGATTACGTGGAATATATCCCAAGGATGCAAGGATGGGTCAGTATTTGTAAGACTGTCAATGTGATGCAAACCATTAACAAAGAGAAGAATAAAATATCTTACCAATCATATCAACAGATGATGCAGAAGCATTTGACAAAATTCAACATCTACTTATGACTTTAAAAAACCCTCAATAAAGCAGTTACTGAAGGAACATACAGCAATGTAATAAAGGCCATATATGACAGGCCCATAACTAACATCATATTCAATGGCAAAAAGTTGAAAGCATTTCCTCTAAGATCAGGAACAAGACAAGAACACCCACTCTCATCATGAATACTCAACACAGTGTTGGAAATTCTAGTTATAGCAATCAGACAAGGAAAAGGGTAATAGGGATCCAAACTAGAAAGGATGAGGTGAAACAGTCACTGTTGCCCGATGACATGACACTATATAAAGAAAATCCTAAAGACACCACCAAAAACCATTAGAATTAATAAATGAATTCAGTAAAGTTGAGGGTTATAAAATTAATCAACAGATGCACTGCATTTCTAAACACTAACAACAAGCTGCCAGGAAGAGAAATTAAGAAAACAATACCATTGACAACTGCATCAAAAAGAATAAAATATCAAGACACCAATCTAACCAAGGAGATAAAAGCCTTCTACTTGAAAAACTATAAAACACTGATGAAAGAAGTTAAAGATGACACAAACAAATGGAAAAATATGCATTGCTCACGGGTTGGAGGAAATGATATTGTTAAAATGACCATACTACCCAAGGCAATCTATGGATTCAATGCAATTCCTATCAAAACACCAAAGGCATTTTTCAGAGAACATGAAAATAACTTTAAAATATGTATAGGAACACCCAAAACAATCCCGAAGTGCCACAAAAAAAAATATATATATATATGTATAAAAACACAAAAGACTGAAGCTAGCCAAAATGATCTTTAGAAAGAACAAAGCTCAAGGTGCGGTGCTTCCTAATTTCAAACTATACTTTAAAGCTACAGTAATCAAAACAATATAGTATCTACACAAAAACAAACACATTTATCAGTGGAACAAAATCACCCACATTTATTTATTGTGAAGTTAATCTATGACAAAGGCAGTAAGAATGTACAGTGAGGAAAAAACAGCCTATTCAATAAACAGTGTCAAGAAAACGAGACAACTACAAGCAAAAGTAACAAACTGGACTTTCTCATACCATATAAAAGTATAAACCAGATTAAACACTTAAATGTAAACCTGAAATCATAAAACTCCTGCTGCTGCTGCTGCTAAGTCACTTCAGTCGTGTCCGACTCTGTGTGACCCCATAGACGGCAGCCCACCAGGCTCCCCCATCCCTGGGATTCTCCAGGCAAGAATACTGGAGTGGGTTGCCATTTCCTTCTCCAATGCATGAAAGAGAAAAGTGAAGGTTAAGTCGCTCAGTCTCTCTGACTGTTAGTGACCCCATGGACTGCAGCCCACCAGGCTACTCCGTCCATTGGATTTTCCAGGCAAGAGTACTGGGGTGGGGTGCCATTGCCTTCCCCACATAAAACTCCTAGAAGAAGTCATAGGCAATATTAGCTCAGCAATATTTGTGGTTTTTTTTTTTTTTTTGCCTATGTCTTAGGCAAGAGAAACAAAAGTAAAAATAAATAAGATGAATACAGATTAAAAATATTTTGCACAGGGAAGAAACTATCAATGAAATAAACAGATCACATACTGAATGGGAGAAGATTTTTGCAAATGATATATCTGATAACAGGTTAACATCCAAATTACGCAAATGACTCAGACAACTCAACATCAAAAAGAGAGAAAAATCAGATTTAAAAAAACACATATTTTTCCAAAGAAGACATACAGAGGGTCAATAGATATCTGGAAAGATGCTTAACATCACTAATCATCAGGAAAATGCAAATCAAAACCACAAAGATATCACCTCACATCTGTCAGAATGACTATGATCAAAAAGATAAGTGTTGGCAAGTATGTGGAGAAAATTGAACACTACTGTTGGGGGGACTATAAATTTGTGCAGCCACAATGGAAAAGAGCATAGAGGTTCCTCCAAAAAGTAAAAGCAGAGCTATCATATAATCCAGCTATATCACTTCTGGGTATTTTTTTAAGAAAAAATGAAAATTTAAAAAGATATATGAATCCTTATGCTAATTGAAGCATTACTTACAATAGCCAAGTTATGAAAGCAACAGTAGAACCTAGGTATGCAGCAATACAAGAATGGAAAAAGCAGATGTCACACACACACAACAAAGACGACCTAGAGGGTAATACACTAAGTGAAATACATCTGAAAGTAAAAGGCGAACACTGTATGATTGCACATACATGTGGAATCTAAGAAATAAAACAAAAACAGCCAAGGCAAAACAAAAACAGACTCACAGATTCAGTGAATAGGTGGTTGCCAGAGAGAAGGAGGCGTGGTATGAGAAAAATCCATGAGAGAAATTAAGTACAAACTTGCAGTTACAAAATAAATGAGTCACAGGGATGAAATCTACAGACAAAAATGTTGCATGTTAATAGGTGGTATCTGCAGGTCAGGAAGCAACAGTTAGAACTGGACATGAAACAACAGACTGGCTGTATATTGTCACCTTCCTTATTTAACTTCTATGCAGAGTACGTCATGAGAAACACTGGGTTGGATAAAGCACAAGCTGGAATCAAGATTGCTGGGAGAAATATCAATAACCTCAGATATGCAGATCATACCACCCTTATGGCAGAAAGTGAAGAGGAACTCAAAAGCCTCTTGATGAAAGTGAAAGAGGAGAGTGAAAAAGTTGACTTAAAGCTCAACATGCAGAAAATGAAGATCATGGCATCTGGTCCCATCACTTCATGGGAAATAGACGGGGAAACAGTGGAAACAGTGTCAGACTTTATTTTGGGGGGCTCCAAAATCACTGCAGATGGTGATTGCAGCCATGAAATTAAAAGATGCTTACTCCTTGGAAGGAAAATTATGACCAACCTAGACAGCATATTAATATTGCAAAATAATTAGCCTCCAATTAAAATAAATAAATTTAAATTTTTTTAAAAAAGCAGAGACATTACTTTGCCAACAAAGGTCCATCTAGTCAAGGCTATGGTTTTTCCAGTGGTCATGTATGGAGTTGAGAGTTGGACTGTGAAGAAAGCTGAGTTCCGAAGAATTGATGCTTTTGAACTGTGGTGTTGGAGAAGACTCTTGAGAGTCCCTTGGACTGCAAGGAGATCCAATCAGACCATCCTAAAGGAGATCAGTCCTGAGTGTTCATTGGAGGGACTGATGCTGAAGCTGAAACTTCAATACTTTGGCCACCTGATGCAAGGGAGGGATTGAGGGCAGGAGGAGAAGAGGACAACAGAGGATGAGATGGCTGGATGGCATCACCAACTCAATGGACATGAGTTTGGGTGAACTCCAGGAGTTGGTGATGGACAGGGAGGCCTGGCGTGCTGTGATTCATGGGGTTGCAAAGAGTCAGACAGGACTGTGTGACTGAACTGAACTGAGACTTATGGTAGTGATCATTTTGTAATGTACAGAAATATCAAATCACTATGATGCACACCTGGAGCTCACATAGTATGGTGAGTAAATTATACTTCAATTAAAAATAATAAAATAAAAATTCAAAAAGTGGAAATGGAAAAAATTCATGGCTGATTGCACAAATTCATGTCACAACAGTCACACATTAAACCCCAGGTTTGCCACTTAAAAGTTAATGGGTAATATCTATAGTCAATTAATCTATGACAAAGGAGGCAAGAATATACAAAGGAGAAAAGATAGTCTCCTCAATAAGGGATGTCAGGAAAGCTGGACAGCTACATGTAAATTAAAGAAATTAGAAGTCACTCATACTGCACATAAAAATAAACCCAAAATGGTTTAAAGACCTAAATATAAGACATGACACCAGAAGAGGACATAGGCAAAATATTCTTGAGTATAAACTGTAGAAACAGTTTCTTAGGTCAGTCTCCCAAGGCAAAAGAAATGAAAGCAAAAGCAAATAAATCGGACCTAGTCAAACTTAAAAACTTTTTTACAGGACAGGAAACCACTAACAAAATGAAAAGACAACCCACAGAATGGTAGAAAATATTTTCAAATAAATGTGACTGACAAGGGGTTAGTAACCAAAGTATACAAAAGCTCATGCAACTCAGTACTGGAAAAAAAACACAACCAAATCTAAATAGGCAGGAAACCCAAAGAGAGATTTCTTCAAAGAAGACACACAGATGGTTAACAGGCACAAGACAGGACGTTCAACTTTGCTAATTATTAAAGAAATGCAAATCAAAACCACAATGAGGTATTACCTCATACCTGTCATAATGGCTATCAAGAGTAGTGAGAGAGAAACTGCTACCTTAGAGTGAAACATAACCATATAAAGAGTTTGTTCATATAAAGAGTTTGTTTATTCTCAGCATGGCAGGCTAATCACCAAGAGGCTTTGAAATCATTCATAGTCTAAGAAAAGCGTCGCTCAGTTGTGTCTGACTCTCTGTGACCCTATGGACTGTAGCCCACCAGTGTCCAGCATCCATGGAATTCTCCAGACAAGAATACTGGAGTGGGTTGCCATTTCCTTCTCCAGGGGATCTTCCCAACCCAGGGATCAAACTCCAGTTTCCCGCATTCCAGGCAGATTCTTTACCCTCTGAGCCATCAGGGAAGCCCCTGGAGCCTAACAGAGAAAATTTAACTTTCCAAAACAATTACTCGTTATGTGCTTAGTTGCTCAGCTGTGCCCGACTCTTTGAGACCCCATGGGCTGTAGCCCTCCAGACACCTCTGTCCATGGAGATTCTCCAGGCAAGATTACCAGAGTGGGTTGCCATTTCCTTCTCCAGTATGTCACGGTTTATAAAAACAAATACATCTTCTTATAACAACTATGTTTTTTAAAAAGTTTGTTTGGTAAAAGGTTACACCCTTGGTAGCAGCACAAAAATGTTATAATTAAACAATGAATCATTAAAGAGGAAAACAAAGCAGGTAAAGATTTAAACTTCTGTAGGACTGTTACAGTTAGATCTAGACATGGAACAATGGACTGGTTCCAAATTGGGAAAGGAGTACATCAAGGCTGTATATCGCCACCCTGCTTATTTAACTCACATACAGAGTACATCATGCAAAATGCTGGGCTGGATGAAGTACAAGCTGGAATCAAGATTGCTGGGAGAAATATCAATAACCTCAGATACGTAGATGACACCACCCTTATGGCAGAAAACAAAGAAGAACTAAAGAGCCTCTTGATGAAAGTGAAAGAAGAGAGCGAAAAAGTTAGCTTAAAGCTCAACATCACATAAACTCAGATCATGGCATCCGGTCCCATCACTTCATGGCAAATAGATGTGGAAACAGTAGAAACAGTGAAAGACTATTTTTGGAGGCTCCAAATCCCTGCAGATGGTGACTGCGGCCATGAAATTAAAAGATGCTTGCTCCTCAGAAGGAAAGCTATGACCAACCTAGACAGCATATTAAAAAACAGACATTACTTTGCCAACAAAGGTCCATCTAGTCAAAGCTACGGTTTTTTCAGTAGTCATGTATGAATGTGAGAGCTGGACTATAAAGACAGCTGAGTGCCGAAGAAATGATGCTTTTGAACTGTGGTGTTGGAGAAGACTCTTGAGAGTCCCTTGGACAGCAAAGAGATCAATCAGTCAATCCTAAAGGAAATCAGTCCTGAATATTCATTGGAAGGACTGATGCTGAAGCTAAAGCTCCAATACTTTGGCCACCTGATGCAAAGAACTGACTCATTGGAAGACTCTCATGCTGGCAAAGATTGAAGGAGGGAGGAGAAGGGGATACAGAGGATGAGATGGTTGGATGGCATCACTGATTCAATGGACATGAGTTTGAGTAAGCTCCAGGAGTTGGTGATGGACAGGGAGGCCTGGCATGCTGCAGTCCATGTGATCACAAAGAGTCGGAGAGGACTGATTGACTGAACTGAACTGAGGACAGTTACACAGACTGTTAGACAGTCTGTTGATAGTATTCCCCTTTTCTTCTTGACAAGGATGGCAAGATCAACAGCACTTGATTAGGCTGTTAGTAAGTTTATTGTCAAGTTGCCCTATCAAATACAATTATATTCTTTAATGAGTCAGTCAAAGAATTTAAGCTCTATAATCTTTAGTTTCCACAAGTCATCTGACAAATTCATTCACACTAAGGCATAATGAGAAGGCAATGGCACCCCACTCCAGTACTCTTGCCTGGAAAATCCCGTGGACGGAGAAGCCTGGTAGGCTGCAGTCCATGGGGTTGCTAAGAGTCAGACACGACTGAGCGACTTCACTTTCACTTTTTACTTTCATGCATTGGAGAAGGAAATGGCAACCCACTCCAGTGTTCTTGCCTGGAGAATCCCGGGGATGGGGGAGCCTGGTGGGCTGCCATCTCTTGGGTTGCACAGAGTCAGACACGACTGAAGCGAGTTAGCAGCAGCAGGCATAATGAAGGGCTTTCCTGGTGGCTCAGCTGGTAAAGAATTTGCCTACAATGCAGGAGACCTGGGTTTGATCCCTGGGTCAGGAAGATCCCCTGGATAAGGGAGAGGCTGCCCAGTCTGGTATTCTGGCCTGGAGAATTTCATGGACTGTATAGTCCACGGAGTTGCAAAGAGTTGGAAACAACTGAGCAACTTTCAGTTTCAAGGCATAATGACACAACTCCACCAGAGCATGTTTGACTTTGAAGAGCAAGAGGAAAATGCCCAATCTTATGTTGGAATTTACCACTGGAGGAATTTCTGAGATCATTTGTAAGACAAGCATGAGTAGATCAGTGTCCATGGAACCTGCCAAGTTACTTTGGTAAATTCCTCCTTTGACCACTAGGACACCTCACGGGAACATTTTGCTTGCTTGAATTTGTGAATATACTTGTAAAATGGGGAAGAAGTAAAGAGGAAGATAAAGGTAGGCTCCCTCCAGAGAGGCTAGAAATCAAATTGTAAGATTATTGGATGAAGGGAGCGTTCCATTTTCATGGCAATACTGTGTCACTCTAAAAGGCTCTAATAGAAGGCATACAATGAATAAACAGCATTACAGCATTACCTCCACTGCCATAGGATGTTCTGGAGTGCTATTTTTCAGCACTGATTACTTTGCTCTCCTACGTAAGTCCCCTGCTGATGGAAATACACACACACATGGTATGGCGGCATCCTGAGGCAATGATGGGGAGGGAAGACGGCAAGGGGAGCATCCTCACATTTCTCTATTCCCTACTGTGCTTGTATACCAGCCTCTGAGCCCTTCCCACCTCTTCTTCCTCCCCTGACAGTCTGGTCCCCACTAACAGCCACATCAATAATAACCCTTTGGAGAGTCCATTCTTCTACCCTACAGCCTCCTGCCGTGTCCTTCTCTTGTCAGTCTTCACCTGAATCCATCCTACATATATATTTTCTCCGCAAATTCTCCCAGGATGGCCACAGAATGCTAGAAAAAATCAAAATGAAGCCATCTTGGCTGTATCAAATTTTCTGCTTTAACGATGTTTTTAAGTTTTCTCCTTGATCTCTATTCACATTTCATTGTCCATGGGGCTGCTCCAAAACTTACTGATCTACTCAAGTATCCAGTATCCACCTCTACTTCCCTCCACTCACAAGACAACTTATTGTTTTCCACAGAGCAAATTCAGGCCAGGATGCCACCACCTCCAATTTAAGCATTCTCCTATGTGTTCTTATTTTTCTCCCTCCTCACCCAGGGAAGACAGTCTCCTCTCCCATCAACAATTTCTCTACTTGCCGTTTTCAATCTACTCTTCCCTAAGCTCTGCAGGCATCTATCCTCTCTTTTCAATCCCTCTTTCTTAACCAAACCTCTTTAAAAGCATTGGAACATCCCAATCTTTTTAAGTTATTTAACTTCCAATTTACACTGCCCCAAACTTACCTTTGTCTCTTCATCCCTTAGTTTCCAATTCCTTGAAGAGTTGTATACACTCACTACTTCATTTCCTTTCCCTCTCTGCCCTCCCTTTTTTTCAGCTATAATCTAGGACTCCAATCAAACTGCTCTAATTAGACCATCAATGAACCATTAATTGCTTCAATTCTTGGCTCCTTTTCAAGTCTCAGCCGACTTGGCATTCCAGGGGTATCTGACAATGCTAACCCACTCCATCCTCCCAGAAACATCCTTTTTCCTTGTCTTCATGAAGCCTGATCTTTCTCTCTCATCCTAGATCTGTGATGGCTGCCCTGCTAACTCTTTCATTAGTTTCCGTACTTATTTTGCTGGCATTTCTGAAATATGGGGTTCCCTAAGCCTTTATCATTCATTCTCTACATTTGTGGGAGTCCTTCTCCCACCCCCATGGTGTCAACTGCTGTTCAACACCAATGGTCTCCTAATGTGTATTTCTAGATACAAGCCCCTCAACAGATTCCCTGCCTCAGAACTCCCCCGCTTTCCCATTCACAGTGTCACCCAAGCAGATATGACCATCGCCATAAAAATGCCAGAGGGTCCTGTTGCCTTCAGGTGAGGTTACTTTCTTTACTCAGTCTTGTCAGTTCTTTTCAAGCTTGTTGCAGTCTTCTGTTTTAAAATCCATTTCTTCCCATTTCCCAGTATTTGTCAAATGAATCTGGTCTATTAAACATCATCCACATATACGTGATGGTCTTTCACATCTCCATGTCTTTGTCACTCTGTCTGCAGTTCCCTTTCCCATCCCCACCTCTACCCATACCACTCCCATTTACCCCCCCAAATGTTACTCATAGGAAAATAACTAAAAACAACTGATATTTATTGAGTGCTCACTATATGTCACAGACTATATGAGTGTTCTACATGTATCATCTCAACTAATCCTCAAAACAATTTGATCGGTAGGCACGATTATTATTCTCCTTTTTGTATATAGGAACTTCTTTAAGGTCACATTCTCTCCAGGGGATCTTCCTGATCCAGGGATCAAACACAAGTCTCCCTCCTTGCAGGCATAGTGTTTACCCTCTGAGCCACTAGGGAAGCCCTTAATGTCACACAGATGGTAAAGAAATTTGATCTGACTCCAGAGGCTTCTCTCCCTCCTACATGTCCCAAAGACCTGTGCTTCTCCTTCACGTTTCTGCTTCTGTTCAAGTCACAGTCCTCCTTGACTACTCATTCATCTCTCCGTTCTCTGGTACCACACTGAGAGCTTCTGGAGCAAAGCTGGCTTCCATCTATCCCCTATTCTTACTCCTCCAAAATGCCTGCCAAATACTGGTGGTTCAACAGATGCCTTACGTCTGAATCTGAAACTCATGCACTCGACATACATAGTAACGGGTGAAGCCCTGGAGAAGGAAACGGGAACCCACTCCAGTGTTCTTGCCTGGAAAATCCTATGGACAGAGGAGTCTGATGAGTCCAAGAGGTCATAAACAGGCAGACACAACTGAGTGACTGAGCACGGAGTGGAGGCAAACTTCAGGGCCAAAGATCTAATGAGCCTGAGTGTGATCCACTGTTCACCTCGCCCCAGAAGGGCAAAAGTCTACAGCTCATCCTCTGTCTCCAAAGCTCTTGAAATAGACGTCTATGCAGAACTGTTCAGCTCACAGTGACTTTACTTGCAAGAATGTGCTATTTCTAGAAAGACAGTTCATCAATTTTCTACAGAATGAACACTTGAGCTAGTGACTTAGCAGTCCTGTGATACTGAGATGTTAAGACCAAGTGATCACCCATTCAATATATCGCAAAGGCAGAAGTGCAATTCTTACGGATTATAATCCCAATAACAGTTTCCTGTTGTCCCTAAACTATTCTGCAACACCCTAAACTCCTATTGGAATGAAGAGCCTGTGGACTATAAAAGGTAAAAGAGAAGAGGCGGTTAGGCAAGCAGAGGGCATAAAAGAGAGGCATCACCTGGCTCTCACTGCATCCATCTGTCTTCCTCAACTAGAGAATCTGTAAGTCTCTCTATGGCTATCTAACGCTTCGTAACAGGATGCTTTCTGTTTAGCTGATTTCTAATGCTAAGGCATCAGCTTTCCAAAATCCACTGAAGCTTGACTTCAGAAATTGGTGACATGCAGTTGTATTTTACTTGGGATGCAAACAGGCTGATTCCTTCATTTGGATGTAAAAATGTGACCTATTTTTAAAGCACAGGGAGATATTTCTGAGAAAGGCAAGCAAAGAGCCAAGGTTTTACAGTGGCACATCAGTCTGAACCGTCACTCTTATCTTATGGAAGTTCAGTCCTTCATCATCCCTCCTCCTCACTCATATCACCCCAACCGAGTGAGAGAATGGAAAGCATCATATGTCTGCTTAAAGACTGTCATAGTTGAGATAGAGAATATGGAAATCAATAGTCTAGACTCTTCGATCTATAGATAGGGGAAAATGAAAATCAGATAGGAGACTGACTTCCTCTGGATATCACCGACTTGACAAAGTCCTGCTGGATCTGGCAAGAGCTAGTACTGTGCATCTCTTCCCAACTCTGCATTCAATGATAACATGTTTGTAGTTTGAAACTGGTCATGGTGGGAGTATTTATACCATGGAAACTGACAAATGCTACAAATCAGAGCAGTTTCTCCCCCTTGCAGAGAACTCAGTTCAGTTCAGTTGCCCAGTCATGTCTGACTCTTTGTGACCCCCAGGGACTGCAGAAAGCCAGGCTTCCCTGTCCATCATCAACTCCCAGAGCTTGCTCAAACTCATGTCCATTGAGTTGGTGAGGCCATTCAACCATCTCATTCTTTGTCGTCCCCTTAGCCTCCTGCCTTCAATATTTCCCACCATTAGGGTCTTTTCCAATGAGTCAGTTCTTACAGAGACCTGGTTAACCAGAAACCACTGCTACATATTTTCAAATATGAAACCCAATTATGTTTTCATATTCTCATGATTGTGTCTCTTTCTTTTACTCTCTTTCTTGCCTGTTTGCTTTCATTAATTCACTCAACAAGTAGTTGGTGGCCACTTTTTATATACCAGGCACAATGCAGAGTTGTGGACAAAGTGATGAAGAAAACAAGGCCCTGTCTTGACTGAATCGAATGGGCAACATAGGCCTTAAACATATGACAGTTACAGCTATAAATAAAAGATTTCATATGTGCTACAAAAGCATGTAACAGAGGGGTATAATCTAAGATGGGAAAGTGACATATTAAAAGGAGGTCTTCCTACCACATTAGCACAGAATGGCCTATGTGATTCCAGAGTGTGCTCTGCAGCCAGACAAAACTGACTTTGAATCCCAGCTTTAAATATTCTTATTGGTTGACTTTGGACATGCTCTCAAAGCCTTAGTTTTCTCTCAAGTAAAATGAAGATAATCTTAGCAGTTACTCCATACAGATGATGTGAGAGTTGACATAATAAATAACACAGGGAATGTCTAGCCTCCAAGCCTGTCGTGTAATTGATGTTGATAAAGAGGGCATTATCTTTTCTTCCCACTGCATGTCTAGAATACTTACTCTGTCCACGCCTTTGAAGGACATGTTTTTTGCCTTCATGTATAAATTCTCTGAGAAAGCGGGAGAATTGTGGAGGCCATCTGGTAACGGTGGACACTAGCCAAATCATCACTAATTGCCTAAGTGCGCTGGCTCTCCTTGGTGATGGGTTTGGCGGGCCTAATTACTGGAGACCACATGACATCTTTGAGCTGCTGCTGTTGGGAGCTTGAGCCCAGGCCAGCAGCTCCAGCTTCCTTCTGAGTTTGGAGAGGAGCTTTCAAAGAATCACGTTTAACAAAGAGCTGGCAAAGGGGGGTCCTGTCTGCTCCCATGTCCCCCAGAGGTGGGAGTTTGCTGTGACTGAAAAAAGCACAGGGTCTGTGATTAGAGTGACAGATGGAAAATGAAAACACTCACTTAGCAGCATTTAGTGACCTCTGAGGACTGATCTTCAAGCAGCTCCAAGCCTTTGGCCTGGGTTTTGATTTGCAAAATGAAGGCCAGGGCTCCCCAGCCTCGAGTAGGAAACAGATGCTTTTTCCAGGATTTACCTACGATATAGCCTCACAGCTGCCTCTCTGCACGGCCATATGTCGTCATACCACAGTCTCAATAACAAACATGAAGATGCATGCTACGCAGGACAGTGTCTGGCACACAGCAGGGGCTCCACAAATATTAGTGGAATAAATGAGTGCTATGTCATCCTCATCCACCTTCACCATAGTTGGCTTTGTGATTGTTTCTCATTCCATCCCCCTCCCTGTTGTTCATGCTGATAGAATACATGATGAATGTATAGAAAACACTTAGCATAGAACCTGGCACACAGCAAATGACCAAACAACTTTACTATCATCAGTTATTTCCCAAAGACAAGCAAAAAGACATCATTTCTCTCCGCTCTTTAGGTTTAGCCTTGGATAATGTGGGCACACACCTGGATGATAGTCTCTTCTCCCACATCATGGCCTTGACTGAGTTACAACAAAAATTCACGCCCTTAGCTTTTCTTTTGTTGAAGGTCAAAGAGAAAAAATGTTAGCAGTTGCTGACTCTCAGACAGCATGGCACTTAACAGTTTCCAAGGGACTTAACAGTATACAAGGCCTTTTCCAATTCATTTGCCTCACTCTGCCCTCCCTCCTAGAGCCCCTCAGAGTGGGGTGGAGATAATTAACTCTATTTAACATTTGTAATCAGTGGAGTTTTTCATTCTCAGCCACCTACCCAAGGTCACAGAGCCCACAGAAGAGATGAGAAAAACACAATAGAAGACAACACGAAATTCTGCCAACTCTTCCTTCCACAACACTCCAGAGTGGCACTATTCTTCCAGACAATTCTCAGGTTGCTAATATTTACCTAAACCAAAGCAGGAGCAAGAGGCAGTTATCAACGTTGCTTGATTTCCTATTGTCAAAGCAGCCTTGCCAAGAACAACCACATGAGACTTTTCCAATAGGGCATGAAAAGGATGCTTAGACTTATAAATATAATCAGAGAAGAGAAGCCACAGGAACATATGTGTATATAATCTGCCTCAAAGGTATGCCACAGCAATGAATAATCAGAAATGAACATGTCCCCTGGCCTAACCAATAAGTCCCCAGAGAGCAATAATTAAGGATTCAATGGTCCTCTAAGCACCTACCTCCTCCACCCCAGCTTAACTGCAGAAAAATTCAAAAAGACAATTTGTACACTGGTGACAATGGGAACCAAGCTATTTTCATATTTCCCTTCCACCAAGACTTAAGTTTCCACAGTGATTTTGTGTAAGGCAGTTTTCCCCCTTTCTAAAAGACTCCATACTCACTTCTACCATATGTGCCGGCTTTAAAGAGAAGAGGAGAAAACATCCTGAAGCTATTTTGGTAAAAGCTGCGTGTATGTGGGTTGGGAGTTGGGGGAGGGAAAGGAATGATGCTTGTAGGGTTATGAGATCAGATGATACTCAAGATAATAAACAATTGATAATCTCTCGCCTCTGGCTGAACCATCAATATTATAACACATTTCTCACTGGGGTTTTTTATTGTTGGTTTCAGGTAAATCCAGCTATTCTCCTTCAGCAATCATCAGGTTTGTCTCCTGAATTCTTTCCCTAAGCAAGGGTGCAAGTTTAGATCTAGTCTCTAATGAAAGCAACTGAGCAGGTAAAATATGCGTGTTCAGAAGAATGTCCAGAGAGACAGGCAGGGGGTCTGGGGCCTGAATCTCCTACTGAATGAGCCGTATGTCCTGGGCCACAGAGTTCACCCCTGCTGAGCCTCAGTTTTCCCATCTACCTGTGTGTGTGCTAAGTCACTTCAGTCGTGTCCAACTCTGTGCGATGCTACGGACTGTGGCCCACCCAGGCTCCTCTGTCCGTGGGATTCTCTGGGCAAGAATATTGGAGTAGGTTGCCATGGCCTCCTCCAAGGGGTCTTCCCGACCCAGGGATTGAACCTGTCTCCTGCAATTCCCAAACTGCAGGCAGATTCTTTACCACTGAGCCACCAGGGAAGCCTCCCATCTACCTATGTGGGGTTATTTGGAGGTGTGACAGCACACTTAGAAAGTTCACCCAGGCAAATCCTCTCAGTCCCACTTTTTATTTTAGCCACTACTGAGGCAAACAGGTTCGTGTGAGCTGGGGTCAGGTGGGGGAAGGCGACCTCTCTCACTTCATGAAGCTAGCACTACGCCCCTCTAGTTTTCAGGCTTCCCTGCCTCAGCCATGTGGGACCCCTGCAGGAGGTGACAGGCTGTCAAATGTGCACCCCAGAGTTGTGGGTTCACCCTTGAACAATGGGGGTGGAAGTGATGAGCGATTCCTCAGGAGAAAATGGGTGCTTTTCTGGAAAGGCAGACATCACATTGTCTAGACCCTGGAGGATACCTTTTGGGTTATATGATTCTATAGAAGCTATTCTATAATAGTTTACACATACACGCACACGTTCATTTCTAATGTGATGTCTGAAAAACATGGTGTTCAGATGCCTTCCTTAATCACTTAGCTGGAATCTTTCCAGATTTAGTCCAAAGGGCATCTCTTTTTTAAGGACCTGGGCTACAGGGGTGCACCTCTTCTTTTCTGACCTCCTTGTAATAAGTTTTCCTACACCTTGCAAAACTGTCCTTCTCCAAGTCATTATATCCCGCCATTGTTGGTAATATTTATATGGTTATAAACTGACCAAAAAATAGTACAACTTAAGGTTAGGATGCTTTTATGTGAGACTGGAGATAAAAGACAGAAATCAAAGTATAAGTCTTCCCCAGCTCCATGCAGCTTGGATGATGACTTCTCACCTATGATCTTGCACGAGGTATTTACAGCTGTGCATCAATCCATCCAACCAGAAAAATTAAGTGCCATTGAATCACTGTGGTCTTTAGGTATGGTTCAACTGGGTGGTGAAGATTTAAAATCCCACTTACTGCTTACACTGTATTGTGACACTCAGCCAGTAAGCCTGACCCAAATTGTAATCTCCACAGCCACTCATCTGCAGTCATATGAGGGGTTATCTTCTTTTTGTCTCTCTACCTTTTCTCCCAAGAGCTAAAATCTTTGGATTCCATTTGTCTTAAAACTTACTGATTGCTTCCTTGAGTCCTTTAAGATAGAATACAACCCAATGCAACCCTACAAAGGTTTTTCAGAAGAAGGTACCATTCTCCCTTCATTCCACACTTCAGCAGGCTTGGCCAACTGGAAATCAAGAAAGCCTGTCAACTTTATTTAATTAAAATGAAAAAAAAGGAAACTCACTTTAACATTTCTAATCAACAGGAGTCTAATAAGTCATGTTGGTTCCTGGAGTTGAGACACAGTAGGGCATTTTTGGAGCTAATTTGCTTCATTAATATTCAAAGGATGTAGATCATCAGCATTTTCTAGGAGACTCAAGAACCAAATATGTCAAAAGGAAAGTTTCATTTTGTGTATGAAGTTAAACATATCCCACACTGAACCAACTGTAGCATCTAATATAAAATGTTGTCAGTTAGAATAATTATATTATTTCCTGATGCAATTCCACTTTCAAAATGGATTTGTAACTCTCACCTCTAAGATCCCTCCTCTGCTCTAATTTTTTGAGTAGACACTGATGCTAAGACCACCAGGACTCGCTCTGGACTGGTGGAAATAATTTTAGCTCTGGAGCGTGTTCAGCTTGGGTTCAAACTCAGGTCTGTGCAAATTCAAGTCTATCACCTTCTGGGTGATATTTTTAAAAAACAATTTAGTTAACTTGTCTTTTGTTCAGTATTTAACAAATATTTATTGAGCATCTCAGTGCCAGATACTGAACTAAGCACTAGAGAACTGGAAGAATCAAGGCATTTGGAACCTCTATTTTCTTATCTATAAACTGGGGGTAAGTTCTCTTTCACAGGGCTAGGGAGCTGGTAAGATACAGACATACATGGGGCACTTCAGACATTTAATACACAGTAGTTTTATCTCCTCCAGGCCAGGATAATCTGTACAGGTATAACCATATTGAGGCATTTAATTGCAAAACTGGCATGTGATTTTTTGGCATGTAACAGCAGGTTGAAATGTAGGATTTAAAAGGCACATATGTGGAGGACAATTACATGAAAACCCTCTGCGAGAATTAATCCAGGCTTTGTTATCATGTATAATACAATCTAACAAATTATAAATCAAATGCTATGAATCCATATTAATTCTTAAATCAATTACTCATGAACATAGTCTTACAGATAGCATGCCTTCAGTAAATGTCTTCATGAATAAAAAGAACATATCAAGAAAGAAGAAGAGCAGACTGTGGCTTTAGCCAATAGCAAAAACAGCATTCTACACAAGCTACAAAGTCCTTTCACATTCATTCAGGTCATTCCTGCATGTATGTGTACGTATGTGTGCCCACACATAAAGACCTACCGGGTTTAGATACACTAAAAATATCTAGTAAAGACAAGAATATCCCTGCCTTCATGGAGCTTATTTCCAGTAGAAAAGACAGTGTGCAAAAGGAAGCAGAATGCCCAGTAGTGGCTGGTAAGGGAAGAAAACTAAAGTGTTCAGTTACTTCACATGTTCTCATCCCACAGTCTTTTTGAAGAAACTAAAAAATATGAAGAAAACTCAAATAATGATAGAGGAGAGACTTTCATGACTTGTTTTCGATGAGATGGTCAGGAAAAAACTCTAAGAGGTGGTGTCTGAGTGAAGTACTAAATGAGGTCAGTGAGCAAGGTTAAAAGCTAGAGTAAGAATATTCCAGGAAAAAGGAACACACTGGAACCCCAACACGGGAGTACAATATGCATATCTGAAGAAAAACAAGATCAGTATGACTGGAGGGAAGGGAAAGA
Organism: Oreotragus oreotragus; assembly: GCA_006410675.1. Lineage (NCBI taxonomy): Eukaryota > Metazoa > Chordata > Mammalia > Artiodactyla > Bovidae > Oreotragus > Oreotragus oreotragus. The sequence continues at coordinate 417,358 of SJYX01009297.1, read as the reverse complement.
AGAGAGTATGGAGGTGTTGGGGGAGATAGGGAGAGATCCCAAGAAGCCAGGGTAAAGATCCTAGATTTTATTCTCTATGTGATCAGGTGACATGGAGCATCCAGTGGTGGACCCCCAAATTCCTCCCCACCTCATTTACACATGCTGCTCCTCCAAGCAAGAGGTGGAGCTGTTTCCCATTCTCTTGTTCCTGGGTGGCCGTGGGAGAGCAGAATATGCTGATGTAACATTCAGGGACTTTTTAATTCCAGACCTCATGAAGAAAGGTTGGTTTTGTTTCCCTCCCCTTTGAGCACTGGGAGCACTCTCTCTCAGAACCCAGCTGTCGCATTTTATGGAGAGGCCACATGAAGACCCCAGGTTGGCAGGCACAACAGATCAGCTGACAGCACCGACTGCCAGCTGAGAGAGGGAGCCACCTTGGATGCTCCACACCTCCAAAGCCTCCGTATGATCCCATTAGTAGCAAGGGGTAGAAGAATTACCCGGTCAAGCACAGCCAACTGTCAGAATCATGGATGACGGCAACCCAGTATCACCTTAATTTATGGAACCAGGAGGGTTATTTGTTTTATATCAACAGATAATTAAAATTGATGAGAGGCCATTAGATATGATCTCCAGCAAAATATGTATTTAATGTTCATAGTATTCTTAAAAGGTAGGCATCCTTATGGCCCCTATTTTCTAAATGAAGAAACAGATGTTGAAAACAAGTTTCCAAAACTTACTTATACAGTAGCTAAGAGACAGAGCCTGGTTTCAAATTTGGGCCTTCTGCAGAGTTCCCTCCCTTGGGTAAAACTGAGCATAGATCCAAGCAAACAGGCCAATCTAAATTTCATGAACATAATGCATAATTTCAGATGCTCCATTAATCACAGTGCTATATACCTGGGCCATGCCTATTAAAGTATCTAAAATTTAAATTTAAAGCCAGAATCCTTCTACCATCTGTATCAGACTATTTAATATCCAGACTAAAAACACTCGGGGGATGCCAACGTGTGAGCTAACTGACAACTTAATGTCTACCAAATGCTTTGTAGCTGGGAAAGAAAAATGAACAAATTCATGAATTAGTCTCTGCTTGTTCTGAAATTCAAAAGACTTGGTATTAGTCACCCAGGTTTAGGGCTTCCATCTTGAGCAGAGACAGTCTTATTCAAAAATGTGAGTGCAGTTCTTCCTCGGCAGAGATGTGACGTTTGTGAAAATCCAGAGGTGTGAAGAGTAACGACATTTAGCTTGCTAGGTTGAGAAATCAACATTCAGTTTTTCGCTGGGTGAGTAAACTGAAAGTAAATACCTACATGTATTTTCTTTCTTTCTAGCACATGAGAAAACAGAAATGGCTGTGTACTTTCTACCACGTGTCTTGTAATAAGGCCCTTTGAAATACTTTTCCTTCTTCTGAATAAGGTGTGTGGGCACTGGGGAGGATGATGTTACATGGTAAATGGCCTAGAGCATTGTAGGCCTCAAGTGTCTCTTTGCCAATGCTGAATTTCATCATCTGTAGAATGAGGATACGGCCCAAGAAAGCAAGCATGTCCTCGGACAACCTTCGTCTGCAATGGCCACTATCTGTCCTACTTTTTCACTAATCAGACTCTACCCAAGACCCTATTAAGACAGTGTCATGGATGCCCTCTCAGTTACTCACAGTTGCTCCTTAGAAAGAATTATTTTACCCTTTGCTAGACAAGTATATCAGGGAAGGCAATGGCACCCCACCCCAGTACTCTTGCCTGGAAAATCCAATGGACGGAGTAGCCTGGTGGGCTGCAGTCCATGGGGTCGCTAACAGTCGGACAGACTGAGCGACTTCACTTTCACTTTTCTCTTTCATGCATTGGAGAAGGAAATGGCAACCCACTCCAGTATTCTTGCCTGGAGAATCCCAGGGATGGGGGAGCCTGGTGGGATGCCGTCTATGGGGTCACACAGAGTCGGACACGACTGAAGTGACTTAGCAGCAGCAGCAGCAGACAAGTATATGCTGCCCTCAAAGATCTCAAGTTTATGACTCCATGGTCTCATATCTTTAAGAAAAAATAATCCAGATTCCTCTTACAGTGTTGTCAGCGTAACAAAAGGAGAATGATTTTAACATCGGCAACTGCACCAAAGCACCCACCATGGACTGAGCTGGGTGTTTAATTACTGAGGTGTTAATTATCACATCATTCTTCACTGTGGTGTTTATAGCATCTTCATATGTTTAGCATGTAGAAAGCACTTTAATTTTCTGAATGACAGGAAGAGCAGAAGTATCTATTAAAATTCTCTCTATAATTTGTGAGTCATAACAAGTTATATTTTCATCTATCGCTAACAGTCGGACAGACTGAGCGACTTCACTTTCACTTTTCTCTTTCATGCATTGGAGAAGGAAATGGCAACCCACTCCAGTATTCTTGCCTGGAGAATCCCAGGGATGGGGGAGCCTGGTGGGATGCCGTCTATGGGGTCACACAGAGTCGGACACGACTGAAGTGACTTAGCAGCAGCAGCAGCAGACAAGTATATGCTGCCCTCAAAGATCTCAAGTTTATGACTCCATGGTCTCATATCTTTAAGAAAAAATAATCCAGATTCCTCTTACAGTGTTGTCAGCGTAACAAAAGGAGAATGATTTTAACATCGGCAACTGCACCAAAGCACCCACCATGGACTGAGCTGGGTGTTTAATTACTGAGGTGTTAATTATCACATCATTCTTCACTGTGGTGTTTATAGCATCTTCATATGTTTAGCATGTAGAAAGCACTTTAATTTTCTGAATGACAGGAAGAGCAGAAGTATCTATTAAAATTCTCTCTATAATTTGTGAGTCATAACAAGTTATATTTTCATCTCGACTTTCGAGGCATCAAACTAGAAATTTGATATGTAAGAAGTGGTACCAATAGAGATCAAGAATTGGGTAGCAATGGGGCAGGGGAGAGAATATTAGTAAATAAAAGCAGACTCACATAGTCTTTGAAACAAGACCAACTGTATACAAATCACTGTGTTAGGATTTTGGGGAATTTGAACTAGAGTAGAACATTCTCAAGGAACCCACTGTGTAGATGGGGTGATGCCTGGTATCTAAGAACTCTTTGTGACCTCATGGACTGTAGCCCACCATACTCTTCTGTCCACGACATTTCTCAGGCAAGAATACTAGAGTGGGTTGCCATTTCCTTCTCCAGGGGATCTTTCCAACCCAAGGATTGAACCCAGGTCTCCTGCATTGAAGGCAGACACTTTACCACTAAGCCACAATGGAAGCGTGGTATCCAACAAATCCAACAAAGATGAATACAAATATCGGGAGCCATTGTGCTAAATGTCAGACATTAAGCAGGATATGCTACAAGCTTAAGAAAAAAGAAAGGTCAGTGAGGCTGGGGCTTGGACAGCATCATAAAGACCCATTGCTGTAGTATCAAGTTAAGTGCCCAGTATGTATGTAGCTCATGATAAAGAAATACCTGGGAACTCAGCAGCCACCTGGCACACTTAAGTAAAAAGGAGGATGCCAAAGGTGGGTGGAGAGCAAAACCAGAGCAGGCGGGCTCTGAACACAGGTCCAAGAGGTGAGAAGAAATGATTCCCTTTCCACACACTCTGCCTGAGAAACCCCACTCCTGCCTCTGGCCTGGCCACGCCTTCCAGGACAGAGAGCCCCATCTGTCAACTCCACTCCACTCCAGCAAACGTCTACACTCTCCCCCATGCAATCTTAGAAGACTCCCTTGGAATGACCCACTGGGGTCCTCAAAGTCAAGTTGTCCAAAGCTCTTCTCCTAAAGCCCCTCTTGATTTCCCTTTTGTTCATACTAGGAGCGCCTTTTTGCCAGACTGGAAACTGTACTGGCATCTTTAATATTCCCTTCCTCTCCGATAATCCTGTTGATTCTCTGCCAGTTTCTCCATTTGTGGTTGTCTGCACCCTGTTCTCACTGATGATCCCTAAAGGCACCTGTGGTTCACACCTCCCTGCATCTCCTTTGATTAATTACATGTTATTTCCTTATAGAGCAGACCCACTGCACAAGGACCCACTGCAATCCCTTCTATCTTATCAACCTCTCGAGAACAGCTTGGGTCATCCCATCTTCCATCCATGTGCCTATCACAGTGAGTAGGCACCTACTATGTGTGCATAACTGAGTTGTCTGGTCACCACCTCCCATACACACACACCACACAATCAGAAATCATCTCTCCTTCCTGTTCTTTGGACCATATTTATCTTATCTCTCCCTTTATACTAGTAAGCTACTTGGAACCATGGCCAACTTTATCACAGTATTGCTTACAAGTACCCCCCATATAGTGTACTGCTGGCATTCAATCAATGTATGTGAAACAAATTAATGCAGGGGGTTGGCACTATATAGCTGGAGGATCCTAAAAATGCCACATTCAGGGACTTGGTGTCCATCCAATAGGTACTGGGGAGTTCTGAAAGGCCTTGGATTTATGAAATGATTTCTGCAAGCCTATGGATGAGGGAGATTGTTCCAGCAGACAAAACAATCTGGAGAGAAGGGTCATCTGAGGAGAAGGAGCCTTGATTATCTGAGGAGATGTGATTCACTAAATACATGAAAAATTAGCTAAGAAAAAAGTATAAACATTAAAATGAAAAATGAGAGAAAATAAGTATATCATCTAGACTTTCCATATCATAAATGGATCCCATGAAGATATCATTACAGTATTTTTCAACTGTCTGTGGTAATGAGACAGATTGGGTAGTGTTTGTATAAAGCCATCTTAAATCTTTTTCTGGGATATAGAATAGTGAATATAAATAAACTATATAACTATGTAGTAATTGAAATAAACCTTTGTTATGTCAGGATTCTCTCTCTCTCCCACACTCTCACACACATCCAAGGCTACAAAAGTACATTTTTCAATATAGGGAGGGAGGTGGGAGGGGGGTTCAGGATTGGGAACACATGTATACCCGTGGCAGATTCATGTTGATGTATGGAAAAACCAATACAGTATTGTAAAGTAAAATAAAGTAAAATTTTAAAAAAGCAGTGTAGCTTCATTTATTTTCCCTAACCATCAGGTGTTAGAATTACATATGAATAAACACTCAAATAAAACAGAGGTACATTAAGACACGTGGATGGACTACCAGACACCAGCTATATTTAGAAAGTTTGGCCACCTTCACATTCATGTGGCATGTACACTGGGCAAGAAGCTTCTCTCACTAATCATCACCTTGGTCAGAAGGCTTGACTCCATTCTCTAGTGAACTAGGTGGATATAAGGGTAAATAAAGATTCCCCTTAATGCCCCTATATGAGTGATGACAAGAAAGAGATGCTGACTATCTGGGCAGTATAATCAATAAACATAATGTTAACATTATGAATAATAGCAATACTATGAATAATGAGAAAACTATTAATGAAGCAACTACTGCTAAGTCCCAATGCTTTTTCATATGCTATCACATTAAAAACCATAAGAACCTTCAAAGGTAGACATTTCTAAGTCATTTTCCAGATGAGGAGCCAGAGGCACATAATATTCACTAGGCAATGAGGTAAATAGCTCAGCCAAACTCAAAGTCTGATCTCTTTCCACTAGAGTATGCTCTTAGGATTTAACCAGTCAAACAGAAAATGGAAGAGTATTCCTAGAAGGTGGAACAGCAGGAGCAAAGGCATGGAGCAAGGGAGACCATAGAATTTTTTGCAAAATGAACGTGATCAGTCTGCATGGAGAGAAACGAGTGTTGGGGGTGTGATAGGAGAGTAGCCTGAAAAGATAAGCCCAGGTCATATACTGAGCAACCCACGGGCTGGCCCTTTACTCATTATCAAGTCAGAGGGGCAGCGAGAGGAAATCAGCGTTTTATAAAAGGTTCCTCCATTGCCACCCAGTGGAGGGGACATGGAATTGCAGATGGTGAACACGGCTGCAGAGTTCCAGAGGAGGCAGGCCAGGGCCCCTCTCAGGAACAGTGGTAGCAATGAACATGACTAAACGCGCAGAAGTGAGTAGAGAAGTGAATAGTAAGCAAAGCAGAGGGTGACACTCATATTTTTCACGCCTGAAAAAAATTAAAAGCTTTGAATATTGCTCTTAGAAAGGAAAGTTTTCATTTTAAAGGCACTGAGATGACCCAGAGGGATGGTACGGGGAGGGAGGGGAGAGGAAGGTTCAGGATGGGGAGCACATGTATACCTGTGGCAGATTCATGTTGATGTATGGCAAAACCAATACAATATTGTAAAGTAATTAATCTCCAATTAAAATAAATAAATTTATATTAAAAAATAAAGGTAGTGGTAAAATCAAGAGAAAAAACATGTTGAGACATATCTATTACATAACTATGCATATGAATGAAAAGAGCACACACTTAAGTCATGTGTGTGTGTGTTGTTTGCGTTCTGGCATCAGTAATACATAGCTAGATCATTTATCACACAATGGGGAGTACTTTCGGAGAAGGCGATGGCACCCCACTCCTATACCCTTGTCTGGAAACTCCCATGGACGGAGGAGCCTGGTGGGCTGCAGTCCATGGGGTCGCGAAGAGTCAGACACAACTGAGCGACTTCACTTTCCCTTTTCACTTTCATGCATTGGAGAAGGAAATGGCAACCCACTCCAGTGTTCTTGCCTGGAGAATCCCAGGGAAGGGGGAGCCTGGTGGGCTGCTGTCTATGGGGCTGCACAGAGTTGGACACAACTGAAGCGACTTGCAGCAGCAGCAGCAGCAGGGAGTATTTTGGCCAAATACATCAGTAAGTCCAAAACAGCCTCCCTCTAGCCACATAAAATTCTGCCAGTGGCCTAAGAATCTAGCATATCTCAAAGGCAGATGATTTTATTTGACAATTTACTATAAAATGAAATCCATTTTCACGTAATGATATCTCTAGATCGCATCGACAATGCTTCATCCATAGGCAAGAGTCAGAAGCAATGATTCTGAGTAATTTCAACATTCTGGAAAATCAATCTTGCCAGAACTCAAGGAATCATTTTCACCACTGCTTTTTGAAAAGAAACAGTAAGAGTTTTGGGGTTAGATGTAGTAAGTTGCTTTGGATTTGAGGGCATATGACATCACTGAGCCTTCAGCTTTTCTCTTCTATGGCTCTGATTTTCTGCTCCCATTTTATCACGCTCTGGGGGAAAGAGGCAGAGAATTAAAAAAAAAAAAAAAGCAACCAAATTTTTCTAAGGATTGATCATGGTTAAAAAGCAAGTGAAAAATGGTAGTTGGTGAAAAGAGAAAGTAGATGACGGAATCCTGTCATGAGAGGACAAATGTGTGTAGCTGCCTCTCAAAGAAGGGTTCATTAGCATGATTTTCTCCACCCTATCAAAAACCCTTGAGAACGAGAACCAGGCTTAATGATGCCCTCCTCTATCCTGAGTGTCCACCATGGTCCTTGCCCCAGACATGAGACTAGACCGATATCTCACCTTAATACAGAGATGGGAGTTAACATTCCAGGATCATCAAAGTTACAATCTCCACCCATAGTGTTTGAAAGAGAAAGCTCTCCAGTGAGACCTGGAGACCTAACTTGTCTGTGCCCTGGGAAGACGTTTTCAATTTTGTTACATCATGCCTTATTTATTCCTATATTTACTGGAATTTTGTAAGCAACTATAACCTGTATTATTGTTTACGGTTTAGAAATAAATAGAATATGGTCACACTGGCTGTCTTAAAGCAGTTTATGATAATTCAGATAAACCTCTGCAAGTAGCTTTTTTATTGTAGTAAAATGTACATAACATAAAATTTACCATTTTAATCATCTTTAGGTGTACACTCCAGTGACATGAAGTATATTCACATCATTGTGCAATCATCGCTATCATCCATCTACAGAATTCTTCATCACCTTGAACTGAGACTCTGCATACTACACACTAACTCTCCATTCTTCCCTCCTCCAGCTCCTGGCAAGCACTATTCCACTTTCAGGATCTATGAATCTGGCTAAGTGCCTTATGTAAGTGCAGTCACATAATATTTGTCATTTGGTGTCTAGCTTACTTTGCTCAGCATACTGTTTTCAAAGTTTATGTATGTTATGACATTTATCAGAATTTCATTACTCCAGTGTATATGTGTGTATTTAGTTTATCCATCCAACCATGAGTGGACATTTAAGCTGTGCCCTCCTACTGGTTATTGTGAATAATGATATGAACATTGCTATACAAATATCTGTTCTTTGATTTCAATTCTTTTAGCTGTATATCTAGGAGTGGAATTTCTGGATCATAAGGTAACTCAATTTGTTTTGTTTTTGAGGAACCACCATACACTGTAACATTTTACATTCCTATCAGCAATGCACAAGGGTTCCAAACTATCCACAATTTGACTATGCTTATAATTGCTGTTTTTGTTTGTTTATTTTTGATAAAAGTCGTCCTGATGGGTATGAGCTGGGATCTCACTGTGGTCCTGATTAGCATTTCCCTAATCATAGCGATGTTGAGCATCTTTTCCCATGCTTATTGGTCATTTGTCTTCAGAGAAATGTCTAATCAAATTCTTTACCCAATTTTAATTGGGCCATTTGTTGTTGGTGGTGGTGAATTGGAAGTAGCCTTTTACAATGACAAAAACTTCTTTTTGAACCAACTTCTAAAACAAGAGAATAGCAAACTATGACAGTAGGTTTTCTACCTATTGTTGCAAATAAAGTTTTATTGGAACACAGCCATGCTCATTTGCTGATGCACTGGCTGCTTTCACACTACAAAGGCAGAGCTGAATAACTGCCACTGAGACATACAGTCCCCAAAGCCTAATGTATTCACTATCTGGCCCTTCACAGAAAGTCTGTCAGTAACTCTTCTGAAGATCATGTCTGGTTGGTCTGATTTTGAAACAGAACTCAGGGCTAAGTATCATAATTTTGGTCTTCTTTTAAGACATGTGTTCTGCACAAAATAGTCTATGATCAGCCCTTTGGTTTGGGGTTGCGAGACAAAACAGCACACTCAATAAAAATAGGATTTCTCAAAAACAACAAATAAGGGTTTCATATAAGTGTGTCCCAAATATCTCATGGGCCAGACTTATACTCTAGCCTTATTTCTTATTTATTTGAATATCAAATTTAACCAGATGTCCTGTATTTTCACTTACTTGTCATGAAAGTCCTATCATTGTTTCAGAAAATCGGGGTTACTAATATTCCCTGACAGCTTGGTTGATAAAGAATTCACCTGCAATGCAGGAGACCGCACTTCGATTCTAGTGGGTCAGGAAGACCCACTGGAGCAGGGACTGGCTACCCACTCCAGTATTCTTGGGCTTCCCTTGTGGCTCAGCTGGTAAAGAATCCACCTGCTATGCAGGAGACCTGGGTTCGATCCTTAGGTTGGGAAGAAGATCTTCTGGAGAAGGAAAAGGCTATCCACTCCAGTATTCTGGCCTGGAGAATTCCATGGACTGTATAGTCTTTGGGTTGCAAAGGGTCGGACACGACTGAATGACTTTCACTTATTCACTCAATAAGCCCTAAGCTCTTTGGAAAGAGGAATAACTGTAACGAGCTATAAATCTTTCCCANTCTTCTGGAGAAGGAAAAGGCTATCCACTCCAGTATTCTGGCCTGGAGAATTCCATGGACTGTATAGTCTTTGGGTTGCAAAGGGTCGGACACGACTGAATGACTTTCACTTATTCACTCAATAAGCCCTAAGCTCTTTGGAAAGAGGAATAACTGTAACGAGCTATAAATCTTTCCCACAACATTTCCAAGCACTTTCTCTTCCAGTCTTTCTACTTGGAAGGCCCTTTGCCATGCTGCCTGGCCAACTCCTGTTTAGCTTTAAGACCCAGAACCATGTAAAGCCTTATTGGCTACCTCCCAGGTGGAGCTGGATGTCCTTTCTCTATGACCCTATTGACACTGTTAAAAATATAACAGTTAATGATATCAATAAGAGCTAAGACTGACTTGTGTGGGAGGCACTCAAGAACACAGAGCAGGGTCTCAACATAGCTAGCTGTGGAGCCCTCCCAGCAGCCTTCTATTTCATTCTTGCTACTGAATTGCCCAACCAGCTCTGCTTCACTGACTGGCCTAGTAGACTGACAAAGCTGCCTTTCAGGAAGATGAATGCAGAAAGTCAGCCATATGCCCCAGGACAGAACTAGAGCTGGGGTAAAGGGACTGCTCTGTGATCTCAGGAAATCTCAGCCTTGCTTATACTCTCGCCAGATTTTGATGGGACAGGGTAATTGGTGAAGGATTAGGGAGAGACGACAGGGATGAATGTCACTAATATCCTTCGAATTTATCCTTTGAATTTATAGGATTTGAAATTCATCCTTAAAGCAGAGCTTTCAAGTGAGTATTACCATCCTTAAAGACTGAAGACCAACATCCAAGTAAGCAACCAGGTGCTGTGACTTTAAAAGATTGAGCTGAATTCCTAAGGTCACACATCTAGTGAACCTGGCATTATGACAGAAACCCAAATACAGGGGTCTTTTTCACACTGCCTCACTAACAAGATATATGGAATTTAGAAAGATGGTAATGAGGACCCTGTATGCAAGACAGCAAATGAGACACAGATGTGTAGAGCGGACTTTTGGACTCTGAGGGAGAGGGAGAGGGAGAGGGAGAGGG
>SJYX01009297.1:379745-403149 GCA_006410675.1 Oreotragus oreotragus | reverse complement strand
ACTGTAAAGTAAAATAAAGTAAAAATAATAATAATAATAATTTCTTTAAAAGGCAAAAACTAGAGAAACATCAAATCACATTAAAAAAAAAAGAGGTTTGCTCAACTCTGTCATGATTTTGATATAATTCCTCATGCCTGTTTTTTTTTTAACACTAATGTATAATTAAGAATTGATGTGTTTTCTGCAAAACAAACCAGATTCACCTAGATAGACAACCTCAGACAATGCTTCCATGCCCTAAAAGATCATTTTCTAACCAGAAAGCATATTATTTCATGGAATGTGATGATGCTCTCAAGTGGAATTGGGAGCCACTGGGTCAGTTCCTGAAGCCCTAGCAGATCATGAAATTAGGCACATTTTGAGCTGACCACTGGAGGCAAGTCAATGATGGACATGAAGAGTCAAATTCCGTGGGGCATCAGAACTCAAAGGGCAGCTTTCCCACCCTAGAGATCAGGTAATGTTCTATCAGTTTAGTTTTGCTCATGTAAATAATTATTCTAGTGAACTCTGAGACAAAAATAGAAACTTTACCACATTTTAAAGTTCAAGTTAAGTCTATAATTACTGCAACATTCATAGCCACTGAATAAGTAAAGACACTTTAACATTAAAAGCAATGAAAATATCAAATATGGCAAATGAAAACTAATTATTAACCATCTAACGTATACCATACCATATGTATACACAAAAATACAGTATACTTACTAAAAACAACTAAAGCTGGAGTATTAGAAAGTGTATATCCCTAAATTTACAAGTAAAGACACTTTGACCAAGAGAAGTCAAGATATATACACAGAATTTATATGTATAACAAATGTGTGTACACAGAGACAACACATATATATGCATACCCATATGTACATACACACATATACATGATGAGGAAGGGAGAAGGAATGGATAGATACGCATTTGTGCATCAGTTAAACTATATGTCAGACAATCATTTAAACAGCAGGTATCAGAGTTCCTGTTGGATGAGAGAGTGTCTTCAGATTGTTGAGTCTTTGAGACCATGGGTCCTGATGGAATGGGGTAGAAGGACTAACTGCTTTGAAGAGGAATAAACAAGATGTGTGGGGAGGACAAAAAGGGAGAGGAGAAGAAGACTGGAGAAAGGAGAGTGGGATGGTGATGAGCCGCGTGACAATCAAAAGCAGAAATGTTCAGTATTTAACTTATTTAATGTATGTCACCCATCTGTGGTAGAGCATCCAGAGCCTCTAACTCTCAGCCAGATTTGTAGTGTACACAGACTTGTGTGTGGATTTGGGATGAAATCAAGGTAAAGAGGCTGAGTTTCAGGAGTATAACAGGCCACAGGAGGTGAGTGTGGGGGAAGGCCACGTGCTCAGGGAGGCAGAAACACCACCAGCAGGAAGCATGAGGCTGCAAGGTCTGGAACAGATCTGGAGAACCGAGGAAGAGCAAGGAGCAGGGCCTGAGCTGCCTGGTGGGCTGTGCCCACACATTTCATGGACATCCCTCTGTGGATGCACTGGGCATCTGGGTGGGTGTGGTCTTTCCTTTCTGGGTCACTGGCAGCAGAGTCTGGAAAGGCGGCAGTGATGTCTGAGAACGGAGGCTCCTCGGGAGGGGTCAGCTGAGAGGACAGCCACAGTCCTGTGTTGCCCAGAAGGCTTGGGAGACTTGACAGCTGGGGCGGGGGCAGGGGGGTGGGCAGTGGTGCAAAGAGCACCACCAGGGCAGGAGGAAAGTCCTATCCTGACACCACAGGGCTGGCTGAGGACAGCAAAGCTACCGAATTGTTGCCCTAGCGTCTCAGCTTCCCTGACTCTTACACCCTTGCACAGCCTCCTGTTATGGATGGGTACCAGCTATCACCTTAGCAGATCAGCAGATTTTGTGTCCTAACAACCCAAGTCAGAGTCTGCAAGTCACATGCTACTATCAGCAGAGAAACAAAGGGAGAGGGAGACAGGCAGGTGTAAACGGAGTTAGTGTCCATTCCAGAGGACTGGCCAAGAACGGCCATGGGGCAGAGTGCTAGGCCACATTTGGAAGTCTGAACTTACCCCCGCATTCTGGAAAAGTGTCTGTACTTAACTGGCTGCCTTCTCAACTTGTAGATGCACTTTTTAGCTCTGTTCCGTTCTCTTACATCACTGGGAAGGTCTGATATAAGCCTTTAAAAAAAAAAAAACACACAAGTAACAGAAGGCTAAATCAAACCAGCTTAGGTCAAACAGAAATGCACTGGGTCAGGCAAATAGGAAAGGAAGGCATGGTGCCATCTCTAGGCAGGACCAGGACGCAGGTGATGGAGGAGGGCTCGGTCACCCTGTCTTCCTCCACGTGTCCTCAGGCTGTCTTTCCCACGGGGGAGATGGATCCCAACACCCACAGCTTTACCTTCCCTAGCTCAGCCCCTCCTCTGGCAATCAGGAAGTTTTCCATCTCCCAACATCTTTTTACAAATTTGCAAATGGTTTCTTAACTAATATTTGAGACTCTTATCCATTCCGTAAGTACTTAGTGAGCTCTTCTAACCTTTGAAGCATGAAACAAATCCCCTCCTCTTGGGAAGCATCTACTATATGCCTGTGCTATTCCCAGGGGCAAGAGGTTGCATGCCTAGAACAATCTGAACAAGAGACTCATCCCTGTAGGGCCGGGGGGAAGTGAACTCTATGACTGACAGCCCTACTGAGGCATCATGGAAAGGGGAGGGGCGGTCTGCCAATGACACAGGCGAGTACAGCGTGCAGAACACCAGATGCCCGATTCACCACCTCACTTCCTATTTTCCCTCTAAATAAATTCCAGAACTGTAATCTCCAGCCCACCGGCTGTATTTAAGTATTCAGACAGGAAAGGATGCCAATGTCTACCGAACAACTCTCTCAATCCCCAATAAGGCAGCAAATACACAGGTGTAGAGCAGGCATGAGGAATATTGCTCACAATCACCAAGTCTGCAAACTAAGTAACTGTGTTGCCATCTTGGCAGCTGATCTTGTTTGCATTTATAAGTTAAGTTTTTAATACTCACATTTGTAGAGGTGAATTTTTTTTTTTGGCATTTGACTTTTGTCTCAGAAGCAAAATGTCACGGTATTTTTTAAAGTGCATAGATTTGAAGCGAAAGCAAAGCGAGTGCCTTCTGGCTTGGAAAACAACCGGACTACATTCATCCCAAAATGAGATGTAAGGAGAGACCCAAAGAGCACTTATTGTTTCTTCCCACAGGGGCCACACCTTGGCTCGCCCATTACTGTGAAATTCTAAATACTTTTAGCTGTGTATGTCTGCAGGAATGTTGGAAATATAATTCACAATGCCTGGGAGATTCAGGAAATTTGAGATATTTTTTAAAGTGCATAGATTTGAAGCGAAAGCAAAGCGAGTGCCTTCTGGCTTGGAAAACAACCGGACTACATTCATCCCAAAATGAGATGTAAGGAGAGACCCAAAGAGCACTTATTGTTTCTTCCCACAGGGGCCACACCTTGGCTCGCCCATTACTGTGAAATTCTAAATACTTTTAGCTGTGTATGTCTGCAGGAATGTTGGAAATATAATTCACAATGCCTGGGAGATTCAGGAAATTTGAGATTATATCCAGAAGGGGACAGTCAGGTCTTACAGGTGTCACAAATGCTTGATGGAAGGCTGCTAAAGACACAGTGCGTCAGTTTCACCAAATGTCAAAGAAGGTCACGTGGCCCTGAACCTGAAGCAGAAGGATGATAGGAAAACCCAGTGCATGACAAAGGGGGTGACACTCATCAGCAACCCAGGGCATCTCCCTTTTGTATCTGCTTGATTACTTCTCTTTTTTCCTATGCTAGGTTCTAAATTCTGTGGAGTGAACAAATGACTCTTCAGTTCAGTTCAGTCGCTCAGTCGTGTCCGACTCTTTGCGACCCCATGAATCGCAGCACGCCAGGCCTCCCTGTCCATCACCATCTCCCGGAGTTCACTCAGACTCACGTTCATTGACTCCGTGATGCCATCCAGCCATCTCATCCTCGGTCGTCCCCTTCTCCTCCTGCCCCCAATCCCTCCCAACATCAGAGTCTTTTCCAATGAGTTGGCTCTTTGCCTGAGGTGGCCAAAGTACTGGAGTTTCAGCTTTAGCATCATTCCTTCCAAAGATATCCCAGGGTTGATCTCCTTCAGAATGGACTGGTTGGATCTCCTTGCAGTCCAAGGGACTCTCAAGAGTCTTCTCCAACACCACAGTTCAAAAGCATCAATTCTTTGGCATTCGTTATCTTCAAAATCCCAAGGCCTGGTAAAATGCTTTGTACTTGAGGGTGATAAGAAGGAGACAGAGAAGGGAGGGGAGGAGGGGAGGAGGAGAGGGAGAAGGAAAAGAGAGGATGCAGGCAGCTTGCATTTACATTGCAGACACCATACAAACCCCTTACAATGAATTAATTCCTTTAATCATCATAACATACATGAAGGTATTATTAAAAATACTTCTCCCTATTTTATAAAAAATGAAACTAAGGCATAGAGAAGTATATTTATTTGTCCAATGTCACACAGCTATGAAAGGAAAGAGTTAAGATTGAAGTCGAAATAATGTGACTCAAGAGCTCAAGTTCTTACATATCTATTGAGTCTATAGTCAATGCATTCACAGAGTCAGACGCATCAGAGCACACAGACTAACTCACCTCATGCATGACCATTATATCCTTTCATTTTGAAACACACCCTCAAGTAACTTTCTAAGAAACGCAGTACATAAGTGTTAATGTCTAACACTGCATGTCTTCAAACTGAAAATTTTCACTCTCAAAAGTTAGTAAGAGTATAGAGGGCACCTACCTCCCTGGCTCACGTTATTACCATAAGAAGGTGCCAGCCCAGACAGAGGAAGTGGAGTAAGTTTCAGGAACCCAAATAACTGAAAAAGAGAGCAGATAAATTCATGTTTCTTTAGTGTAGCTGTAGAAGAGCAGATTCAAACATTATTTTTAGGGCAAAGATTGATGGATAGAAGATTGTAGAAAAACCCTCTCTAAAAACCCTCTCCACCACTTTCTGTGGTGATGGAAATATTTTGCAATATGTGCAGCGCTGTCTAATATTGTAACCACTAACCCACTATGGCTATTGAGCCCTTGAAGTGTGGTTGCTCTGACTTAGGAGACTGTGCTTAGTAGGACCAGAGTGGACAGGGCAGTTCTAGATTCCCCTAAAATGCAAGCTCAATAGGATGGTCAAAAAAAAAAAAAAATCAAGAAAGGAAGAAAAGAATTACAAGACCACCATGGGCCCACAGGTGGTACTCCATGGAGCTCACAAAGTAAAAATCATAGAAATACAAGATGGAAAGAGAGGCTATAAAATAATAAAATCAGTGTTGCGAGTCCAATGGCGTATGGCAAGTTACAGGATTAAACTTCTAATAACAATAACAACAAGAGAATTCTGACTTTTGATAACACAGAGGAAGAAAACAAGTAAGGATGGAATGAGGCTGCAGGGGGGGATCAAGGTGTGGATAACCACATGAGGGAGAGGGTGTGTGTCTTCCTCTTCATGGGCACACAGAATTCATTTGGTTGAAAGATAAGAGGGAAAGCCTATAGGAAAGCTCCTAGGTCTTCTCAGGGAATTAAAACTCTCTGGCCCAGAGCTAGGATAGAGACCTGCTCAAACAGGAGAAGATAGAAGGATCACCCAGTCTTTGTTAACCATGCACATTATCTGGGAACAACTCACAGAGGTTCTCATTCAAAGGGTCTGGGCTGGGCCTCAGGGGTCACCACAGGAGTAGGGCACAATAGGTGCTGGGAATTCACTAACAATACACTTTGTTGAAGGCATCTCTGAAACAGGGTACATGATCTGCCAAGAGGACTGCGGGAAAGAAATGCTCCTCATGCCACTGTTACGTATCTCTTCCTCTAACAGAGAAGGAAGCTTTACTGATGCTTCTTTCAAGGCATGCATTGACAGCAGCACTTGTGCATAATCAATAAGCAAACGTACAAAAGTTAAAGCTACATGTTTGAGAGGGAAATTTTTTTTTAAGAAAATAAAAGTGCTTGGAGCCACAACAAAAGGTCACAGAACAAAAAGGCATGTCTTCTTCCACTCCTGACACCTGTTTCTCAAACGCCCCTCTCTGAGTTAGCCCTGGGGGCTTCTCTCCCCTTATGAGAGTCCGTGCATGTTCAAACATATCTGAATCTCTTTCTTCTCTGGACACAGATGGTATAATATTCAACACAATGGCCAGGATCTTATTTTTATATCTTTCATTTAAAAATTCTAAGATTGATTTTTATATTATTGACGTGCCTCACTCTTTCTAGGCAGAGGGAAGCCACACCATGGAGTGATTTTGAGTACTGACTCTAGGGCTAAATGGTGTGAGTTCAAATTCATCTCCGCCAAGCACTAACTGTGTGACTTTGGGCAAGCGACTTACCCACTCTCACCTTAGTTTCCCCATCTGAAAAATGAAAACAATGATAATAGTATCTGCTTATCTCACACGGCTGAGAGATTAAATGAAGTAACCTGAAAAGTAATTAGAACCATGTCTTCTACATAGTAAAAGCTTATTACTCAAAAGGACAGGCTTCCCTGTCCTCTATTATCTCTCAGATTCATGCCCATTGAGTGTAAAGAAATAAACAAAAAGAATCCCCTCTTGCCTTCATGGGGCTGATCATGCAGGACTGCTTACCCCTCCATCTACTCATTAGTCCAGAAACCTGCACTTTTCCTTCTCTGTTTTCTTAACAGGATAACAAGGTATACTCAGTAAACACTTTACTATTGCAGTCATGGTAAATTTGCTACCATACAGACATCTCAGATATCTGTTATGCAGCAGGGACTTAATGATTCAGAAAGTAAATGAAACTGTCCAAGAGCTGGCTCTTATCTAGCAAACTTGTGAGGTTGGGCCACTCCTTCAGGTTCAGCCTCGTCTTCTTTCTCTTTCCTCTCTTCAGCCACAATTTACTCTGAAGATCAGGGCCTGATGCTCTATTCCAGTGGAGCATCACTGGCCCTTATTAAAATGTCCTTACCTTTCCCCACATAAAGATGTCTTGGGTCTTGCTCACAGCCAGAGGCACCAACCCCCAAAGTTAACACATCAAATATTGATGTTTATAACTGTTTACTGTATACGTGCCATTCCAGGGGAACACGCTCATTAGAGAAGCAATTCACGCCAAAGAAATGCAGATCTAAGAGTAGAATTTTAGTAAGTATACCATTCATGGAAGGTTTTCACAAGGAATAGTCTAACCTGGTTAGCCTTGATAATAACCTTTCTTCCCTGTGGTTGCTAGACCCTTAAGACTGACAAAATTCTCCAGCATTTTATTAGTCAAAATTTCTGCAGGTGGCGTTCACTCTTCCTGCTCTATAGATTAGGAAACAGGAAGAAATCAGATGTCAATGGCTTATTTTAAACTTAACGTGCCAAGAAAGCGAGAGTCAAAAGGCTCTGACCCTCGGCCTTGATGTCTAGCCCCCTTCCCATCTCACTGTGGCCGGCTCATGCTGGGCAGGGGGGCGGTCTGAAGACAGAAGATTTATTACCAGTTCCATAACCGACCCATTGTCTCTGAAAATTGCACCCCAGATTCCACGCTGGCTGGTTATGAACCCAGCCATCTGCTTCAGCATCCTACCCATGGCTGCGATGAGTGTAATTCACACTGAAGTCCAAAAGGGGTATCTGTGATCTCAACCGGAAATGCCATCTCCCTGCAGTGAGCTTCCTAATTCAATAGCTTTGGGCCAAAGAAATACTTTCCTCTTGTTCCTATAGTTGCATTGCCCTCTAGTGGGAAAAGCTGGCACCACAGCCTGCAAAGCTGTGCTGAGTGAGGGAGTATCGCTCATAGCCCTTCCGTATGGGGTGAAACAATTCCCAGGCAGAAACTCTGATCCACCTGGTTATAACTCAGCTGGGTCCATTATTGAAGCAGTGAGTCATGTTCTCAGACTAACATGTAAGAACCTCTTTAAAGCTTCAGCATGCTTAATTATATCACAGATAATATTGCCCTTTTTTATTTTAAATCATGTATATTATCTACATTTCGGGGGGGGATAGCATCCTTACACACACACACACACGCGCGCGCGCGCGCGTGCGCGCATACACACATACTCCACAGAAAATAACGATTGAACCTAAAAAGCATCTGGCCCAGAAATTACACTAAGACGATCAGATGAGATTGGGACTGTGGGAGTGTTTTTCTGGTCCACCTAGAGCTTTTTGCTTATCTGCCATTTTTCTAAAATGAATGGAAATATTTATAGGTAGACTTTCACTCTGTAGTTATCCTCAGTTTTTAATCACTTTCTATTGTCTTGGTTCAGGTTCTCCAAAGCAGACCCAAGATAAGGACTTGGTTACAACTGGTATATTTGGGAGAGGACCTAGGAGGGGGTGGGGACATAGACAGGCAGGAGAGAGATGTCAAGAAAGGGTGTGTTATGGGATGGCTTGTGTCCCCTCAAAATTCATATGATGGAGTCCTAACCCCAGTACTTCAGAAAGTGTCTATCACTGGCAATAGGGCTTTCAAGAGGCGATGAAGGTAAAATGAGGTCATATGGGTGGGCCATGATCCAGTATGACTGGTATCCTTATAAGAGTCCATCTGGACATAGACAGAGAGAAAATCACGTGAAGATGTAGCAGAGGACCAAAGAGGGAAGCCACGGAAAGGAGCCAGCTGTGCCGACCCCTCGGTCCTGCACTTCCAGCATCATACGAGACATAATAAACGCGCTATTTAAGCCTCCCAGGCCACCGTGCACTTTTACAGCAGCCCCAAGAAACTAACACTGGTGTCACCACCATGGGCAACCAGAACTCAGCCCTGCTGGGGATCCTCCGAGAAACTGCAGGGAACACTCCTCAGAGCTGCGTCACCAGAGACCGGGGAGGCTGGGCACTTATTCTGGGTGGGGTCCCTCTTGGCTGAAGGCTGTTCCAAGAGCATATCCAGTTTCCCACTGAAAGACAAAGCAGGTTCTCCTGCTGCTGGGAAACGCCTGCAGGCAGAGCAGCAGACAGAGCAGGCATGGAGTCCAGCCGCTCTCAGCAGGCTGGAGGAATTGTCCACCCTCCCTCCCGGCAGGCAACTCAGAAGCAGGTCAAGGGACTACAGGCCAGCAGCTGCAGCAGCTGCATTGAATCTCTAGGATATGTGTTCATGTCTCTGAATACGCTATGCTCTACCTCACAACCCATTTACGTCAATGACATGGCTCGCAAAGTGACCAGGGTATTTTTGCATTAACTTGTCCCTTGCCCTGAGCACCCTCTCCTTGACTCTACCAGCTAACGTGTCTCCTCCAGAGAGCCCTCCTCCAGCCACACCAGACAGTGTCACTGCAGAGACTCATCCAGCTTAGAGTCCCTGCCACTCACTCCATCCACATAACTGTACATGATGCTAACCAGCCCTGAGCCTCTGCATGTGATCCCTTTTATATGAAAATGGATGTGTATTATGTGACGTTTCTGAATCGTAATGGGAGGGCCATGTTTGCCACCGCTGGACAAAATAAGGTACATGACAGCTATCACTTTACTGTCTCCATCTGTCAGTCTGTCACACCCCCTTGCCAGCGACCTGCCTTGTTCCTTTCGTATTTGGGGCAAAACTAATGAGGATGCCCTGCATCAAGTGATGCTTCTCAGCTACGAGTCACTTTCTGATGCAGAATATCAGAAACTCAAAGTGTTAATCACTCAGCCGTGTCTGGCTCTTTGCAACCCATAGATGGTAGCCTGTCAGGCTGCTCTGTCCATAGAATCCTCCTTTTCCAGGGGATCTTCCCGACCCAGGGATCAAACCCGGGTCCTCTGCATTTCAGGCAGATTCTTTATCATCTGAGCCACCAGGAAAGCCCAAGTAGAGCCCCTCAGGAGACCCCCGAACACGCTGCTGAAATGGGGGGGAGGGGCCACACCCCCGCCACGTCCTACAGGCCTGCAGACCAGAGGCCGGAGCTGCTGCTTGCTGTGCCCAAGGGGACCCGTCAAGGCTGCAGTGGTGCCACACTGAGAATCCAGGTCTCTGCATTTCTAGCGTGGAGTCCTTCCTTTCCCAGAGGCTGTCAGCGAACAGGAACTCCCATTTCCCATGCAACAGGAGGACTCCGAACAAAAGTAAAGCAGCCAGTCTTGGCTTCCAAGGAAATTCTCCACGAGAACCTGCCTCTTTTTCCATGGCTGGAGCTTCCTCTCTCTAAATTGAAATAGTCTGACTATTTGGTTGACAATGGTCTTCAGCTGCCACTGTGCAATTACGCTCCTTTCTGGTTGAGGGAGAAATTACACCAGAAAGAACACCAGAGTGGCATATTCCCCCCCACCCCACCCCACCCCCAGGGAAGGATCTACTGACTTATTTTTCTAAAGTTTGTTTTGTATCTAAATGATGTCACAGATTAATAATCAACTATTACACTTGTAATCATGCCAGAGGCATCTCAGCTTGTGTCTCTGCCCTTTCTCCCGCCTTGCACAGCAGGCAGAGTGATCCCTTGAAAGCATGTGACATATCAGGACACTGATTTGGTCAAAAGATCCCAGTGGCTTCACATCGCATGAGAGTAAGAACCAAAGTCATCACATGGTCCTCACCTGGCCTGCGGCCTACCTCCTCCTCACCTCTCAGACCTCACGGCCTATGTCTCCTCCTGCATCCTGCTCCGCTTGCCTCTCAGGCCTGTCTTCTATTTTCTGAACACCTCAAATGTGTGTGCGTGTACACGTGTGTGTGTGTGTGTGTGTGTACACAGGCCCTTTGCACTTGCTGTTTCCTTTGCTGGCAATTTTTCCCAAGATCTGTGCATGTCTACACTGACGCCTCCTTTAGGTCTCTGTTTAAACGTCACCTGTTTAGTGTGCTCTTCTGTGCGGGAAAGGATTCTCTTGTTTGATCTGCTGCTGAATTGCCAGCTTCTACAACACTCAATAAATAAATATTTGTTAAATTAATAGACTGAGTAAAAAGGGGGAGGGATATATGTGGTGTTTGGGTATTTGAAACAATTATAATAAGGAATCAAATTGATGTAATGGATAGGTTACTGTCCACTTTAAGTATGTAAAAATCGGAAAGACTGGCCTCACATATTGGAGGGAGGTGGATACAGGTCTGACAATGGCAGAGAGAACTGATGGTCAGAGAAATTTCAAGCTCAAACATTAGCAATGACATCGCACTGTCAATAAGGCAAGTAAAAAAGACAAGGAGAAAACAGGTCTCAGCAGATTTGCAGCCTGTGAAACTGATCTTTTTCATAACCTGAGCTGCATAATCCCCTACGTGTCTGACATCAGTCTCTCATGGTGACTGTCTGTCAAGCACCTATGATGCGATTAAAGGAAAAAAGGGCTCTTGGGAGGGACACTGTTTTGAGCATCCTAAGAGCAGTCCCTGAGGAAACGGCTGGAGGAATGCAGTTTACTGGGGGGGTGATGCCGGGAGAGAAAGGAAAGGAAACCAAGGAAAGGAGGCTCAACAAGCAAATCATCCCTGAAGACAAGAGGAACAGTCACACTGGGCACCCTGGGGGAGAGAGGCTCCTGAAAAGGAGAGCCTGTGCAGTCTGAGTGGTAAAGACACACAGAGGTGTCCAGAGGAGGGAAGGTCATGAGGGGCCCTGCCAGGCAGAGATTCTGGGGCCACAGTGGCCAAAGCACAGGTGTCGGTTCTCACACCCGGCTGTTTCAGGCACGCGACTCTCTCTCCAAAAGCTGGATTTAAGTTTTCCTTTGAGCCCCCATCTCCTGGGTGGCAGATTATCTACTTATGTTCGCCCTTCCTTTCACATCAGAGATGCACAGAAGCACCAAGGCAATACAGGAAATGGAAGCTTTGGGGCTCCGGTTTGGGGTCCCGATGGTTAACTTTATGTCTCAACTTGGCCAAGGACACAGGACCCAGATATGTGGTCAAACATCAGCCTCGATGTCACAGGGAAGGTAATTTTTTGATAGAAATACCAGAAATGAAAGAGACACATGTACCCCAATGTTCATCGCAGCACTGTTTGCAATAGTTAAGCACAGGGAAGCAACCTAGATGTCCATCGGCAGACGAATGGATAAGAAAGCTGTGGTCTATACACAATGGAATTTTACTCAGCTATTAAAAAGAACACATTTGAATCAGTTCTAATGAGGTGGATGAAACTGGAGCCTACTATACAGAGTGAAGTAAGTCAGAAAGAAAAACACCAATACAGTATATGGAAAAATATATATGGAATTTAGAAAGATGGTAATGATGACCCTATATTGAGACAGCAAAAGAGACACAGATATAAAGAACAGACTTTTGGACTCTGTGGGAGAGGGAGAGGGTGGGATGGTTTGAGAGAACAGCACTGAAACATGTATGTTACCATATATGAAAAGGATCACCAGTCCAAGTTCAATGCATGAAACAGGGCACTCAAAGCTGGTACACTAGGGCACCCTGAGGGATGGGATAGGGAGGGACAGGGGAGGGATCATTCAGGATGGGGGACACATGTGCACCCATGGCTGATTCATGTCAGTGTATGGCAAAAACCACCACAATATTGTAATTAGCCTCCAATTAAAATTAATTAATTTTTAAATATCATGTAAATCATTAGGCTTTGAGAAAAGCATATTGCCTTCCATAACAGGACTGGGGATACAGTCAACTGAAGGCGTTAAGAGAAAAATAGACTGAGCTCCCGTGAGGAAGAGGGAATTCTGCCTTCAAACGTGACGTTGCAACATCTGCCCTTCCCTCCATCTCCAGGATGCCAGCCCACCCTGCAGAATGTGGACCTGCTGGTGTCCACACAGGACCCAGTACCTTAAAATGCATCAATCTCTCTCTCCCTTCGCCCCCACTCACTATCCCTCTACCCCTCCCTCCCTCCCTCTTTCTTTCTCCACAGACAGCCACACACACACACACACACACAATTGGTTCTGTTTCCTTCAGTTCAGTCCAGTTCAGTCTCTCAGTCATCTCCAACTCTTTGCAACCCCATGGACTGCAGAACTCCAGGCTTCCCTGTCCATCACCGACTCCCAGAGCTTACTCAAACACATGTCCATCAAGGCAGTGATGCCATCCAACCATCTCATCCTCTGTCATCCCCTTCTCCTCCTGCCTTCAATCTTTCCCAGCATCAGGGTCTTTTTTAGTGAGTCAGTTCTTTGCATCAGGTGGCCAAAGTATTGGAGTTTCAGCTTCNTCCATCACCGACTCCCAGAGCTTACTCAAACACATGTCCATCAAGGCAGTGATGCCATCCAACCATCTCATCCTCTGTCATCCCCTTCTCCTCCTGCCTTCAATCTTTCCCAGCATCAGGGTCTTTTTTAGTGAGTCAGTTCTTTGCATCAGGTGGCCAAAGTATTGGAGTTTCAGCTTCCACATCAGTCCTTTCAATGAATATTCAGGATTGATTTCCTTTAGGATAGACTGGTTGGATCTCCTTGCAATCCATGGGACTCTCAAGAGTCTTCTCCAACACCACAGTTTGAAACCATCAGTTCTTTGGCACTGTGTTTTCCTTATAGTCCAACTCTCATATCCATACATGACTACTGGAAAAACCATAGCTTTGACTACACCGAACTTTGTTGGCAAAGTAATATCTCTGCTTTTTAATATGCTGTCTAGGTTGATCACAGCTTTTCTTCCAAGGAGAAAGCATCCTTAATTCCATCTGCAGTGACTTTGGAGCCCAAAAAAGTAAAATCTCTCACTGTTTCCATAGTTTCCCCGTTTATTTGCCATGAAGGGATGGGACCAGATGCTATGATCTTAGTTTTCTAAATGTTGAGTTTCAAGCCAGCTTTTTCACTCTCCTCTTTCACTTTCATCAAGAGGCTCTTTAGTTCTTCTTCACTTTCTGCCATAAGGGTGATGTCACCTGCATAGCTGAGGTTATTGCTATTTCTCCCAGCAATCTTGATTCCCGCTTGTGCTTCATCTAGGCTGGCATTTTGAATGATGTACTCCGCATATAAGTTAAATAAGCAGGGTGATGACATATAGCCTTGACATACTCCTTTGCCAGTTTGGAACCAGTGGGGTGTGTTTCATGTCTAGTTCTAACTGTTGGGGTGTGTTTCATGTCTAGTTCTAACTGTTGGGTGTCTAGTTCTAACCAGTGGGGTGTGTTTCATGTCTAGTTCTAACTGTTGCTTCTTGACCTGCATACAGAATTCTCAGGAGCCAGGTCAAGTGGTCTGGTAGTCTCATCTCTTTAAGAATTTTCCACAATTTATTGTGATCCACATAGTCAAAGGCTTTGGCATAGTCAATAAAGCAGAAGTAGATGTTCTGGAACTCTCTTGCTTTTTCGATGATCCAACAGATGTTGGCAATTTGATCTCTGATTCCTCACGTACTGTCGAAGCCTAGCTTAGAGAATTTTGAGCATTACTTTGCTAACGTGTGAGACTAGTGCAATTGCGTGGTAGTCTGACCATTCTTTGGCATTTTCTTTTCTTTGGGATTGGAATGAACACTGACCTTTTCCACTCCTGTGGCCACTGCTGAATATTCCAAATTTGCTGACCTATTGAGTGAGCACTTTCACAGCATCATCTTTTAGGATTTGAAATAGCTCAACTGGAATTCCATCACCTTCACTAGCTTTGTTCATAGTGATGTTTCCTAAGGCCCACTTGACTTCGCATTCCAGGATGTCTGGCTCTAGGTGAGTGATCTGTTTCCTTACACAACCTAAAACTGAGCATCACTTATTTGCTTAGTAATTCTTGCAAACATCACCAGTCCTTCCAGCCTCTGTTCACGCTTATCCATGATGTAAGGCAAGGTCTGTCTGGGTCTAGCTGTCACTCAAGTACTCTGTGCCCGTAGGAGGGATAGAAACATCTGGCTGCTCTCTCATGTGTCTCTGGGACCAGAAGGGTCTCTCTGAGGGGGTGTGTGGCCTTCTCTACCTGAGCACACCACGGCATCTGTTTCTACAGTACAACCCTTTGACCTAATAAGTACAGAGGAATTCAACAAACAAGACCTGCTACCTCTGCAGCCTCAGCCCAGGGTCCTCTGACTTGGAGATCCCAAACTTAAAACGTTATTCCCCCTACTCTTTGCCAAAACTGGGTGGGGAGTGGGCTTGTAGAGTGGAAGGAAGAGAGAGCCGGGCTCTTTCTCAGGGGCTCCGCGAGCAAATGTCCCTGGCTCCCCACCTGGATCAGCCTCTCTCTGCAACGTTTGTCATTTGTTTCTCCTGCTCTCTTCCTATTTATATTTAACTCTTGTAGGATGTTTTTATGGTTTTGTGCTAGTTTCTCTTAATTACTCATCTTTGAAGGAGATAAATTCTTAGGAGCCAGATATGGATAAGAGATGAAGGGTGTGTTCCAAGCAGACAGGAATTTNGTTCATAGTGATGTTTCCTAAGGCCCACTTGACTTCGCATTCCAGGATGTCTGGCTCTAGGTGAGTGATCTGTTTCCTTACACAACCTAAAACTGAGCATCACTTATTTGCTTAGTAATTCTTGCAAACATCACCAGTCCTTCCAGCCTCTGTTCACACTTATCCATGATGTAAGGCAAGGTCTGTCTGGGTCTAGCTGTCACTCAAGTACTCTGTGCCCGTAGGAGGGATAGAAACATCTGGCTGCTCTCTCATGTGTCTCTGGGACCAGAAGGGTCTCTCTGAGGGGGTGTGTGGCCTTCTCTACCTGAGCACACCACGGCATCTGTTTCTACAGTACAACCCTTTGACCTAATAAGTACAGAGGAATTCAACAAACAAGACCTGCTACCTCTGCAGCCTCAGCCCAGGGTCCTCTGACTTGGAGATCCCAAACTTAAAACGTTATTCCCCCTACTCTTTGCCAAAACTGGGTGGGGAGTGGGCTTGTAGAGTGGAAGGAAGAGAGAGCCGGGCTCTTTCTCAGGGGCTCCGCGAGCAAATGTCCCTGGCTCCCCACCTGGATCAGCCTCTCTCTGCAACGTTTGTCATTTGTTTCTCCTGCTCTCTTCCTATTTATATTTAACTCTTGTAGGATGTTTTTATGGTTTTGTGCTAGTTTCTCTTAATTACTCATCTTTGAAGGAGATAAATTCTTAGGAGCCAGATATGGATAAGAGATGAAGGGTGTGTTCCAAGCAGACAGGAATTTTCTTTGACCCAAGTTTTGGTGAGTTTATTCAGCCTTCGCATCCCTCCAAAAACAACAAAACTCAACAAAAAACAATGGCAACAACAACAACCACAAATGGCTATGAGATTGTTCATAATATACATTTCTTCCACTGCCTCAGTGGCATATTGCTGTCAGCAAACATGGCTGCTCTGTGATGCTTCGCTTAGACCCACCTCTGCGATTTCTCAGATGGAAACTGAGTGCAGGGTGACTCCATCTGTCTACCCATGTTCCTCTTTCCCAAGCCCTACCTATCCCCAAGGAACTTACGTTTTTCACACCAAAGTCAGCTTGCCTGTTACTTCCCCGGTGGTCCAGTAGTTAGGAATCTGCCTTCCAATGCAAGGGAGGGGGTTCAATCCGTGGTGGGGGAACTAAGATCCCACATGCCGTGGAGCAACTAAGCCCAGGCACCACAGCTACTGAATCCCTGTGCCTCAACTAGAGAACCCAGGTCCCCAACCACAGAGCCCGCACACCACAGTAGAGAAGCTTGCTTGCACCACAACTAAGACTCAATGCAGCCAAACATACATACATACAGGAATGCAAGGTCACCAAATAGAAGCCTGCTTGCTCGGCTTCAAGAACTGTCTTTTCTAGGTGTTTCCTGAGATCTACAATTTCCTAAGATTCCCCTAAGATCTAGGAAGCTGTATCTTAGGAAACTCATACACACACACGCCTATGAAACTTGGATTTCTTTGGTGTGCCTTTCCCACCATGTCATGGTTTCGGTTTCAACCATCTCCTCCTTCCACTGAAGGTGGGATTTGTCTTTCTGTTTCTTCAGGTGATTTTCTGCTGCTTTGTTCAAACCAGATGTTTCTTACAGGCTCATTATCTATTCTGGGAGGGCAGGGAGACTGGCTCCACCCAGCTCTGTGCTCTCCAGGGCCTGACTTTCATGATTGAAAATCCAGGGCCTCAGTACCCTGGACTCAGAAGCTCCAAAGGTCAGGTTCTGGCAACTGAAAAGTCATCCCTTTCAAAACTTTCCTATCTGTGATGCACTTGAAAAGTCCACTTTAAAATTCAAAGGATTTGACTTTTGTGTTACTTGAGATGTGCCTCAACTGTAACAACAGATGTTGTAACTTGCCTGGAAGGGCAATAGATTAAAAAACAACAACAATTGTTTACTGGGAATGAAAACACACCAGCAAGCACATCAAGTGACTATCCTGCTACACCACGTAATGGGTAACATCTCCAAGCCAAAGCACTAAAGTGAGGGCCAATTATCTTACATTTTGGTAGAGTGGACTGTTACAGACAAAATAAAAATCAGAAATAAATAAGTACCCAGCAACGGCAAAGGACAGCATTTCAGTAAAGGATCTTTAACCATTTTTCCTAAACCAATCAATCTGTCAGACTCTTGCTCTCTCTCTCTGAGGCTGTGCTATGATTTAAAATACTAAATTTTTTATCCCCATTTTTCAATGACCACCATGTCACCATGGTGGTGTCAGATTTGTTACACACAAGACATGATAAAATTTGCTATGATTTTGTCAGAGGCAGTATTATCTAGAAATCAGTGACTGTATAAATAAAACTATTTTGATAGGCATCTTCTCTTGAGATACATATTACGTTTCTCCTCTCTCACAGTAAGCTATCATTCCCAAGGCCTGCAAACTATACTAGTTTTAAAAATACTGTTCTTAGAGACAAACTAATAAGTTCTTGGTGGTAAAATTAACTAGTATGAATTAACATTTTTACATGTTACCCATTCTCTGACACAGACATGGAAAGGATTTAAATTTCTGCCCACACTATCTTCTCTGAAAAATAAGTTCTGAGAAGTTGTTGTCTATGCAAAGGCTTTCTTGTATTCTGTTTTGTATGAAATATCATAGCCTTTCCTGCAGAACACATTTCAACCGTTCATCTTTGGTCTGGAAGTTCTGCAGTGGCCTGCACCCAAAGCAATAATACTCTGACGTTTAGATGGTATCAGCCATCTCAATGTTCCATTTTCACTTTCTGGTCTACAGGAATCCAAGGTGATCCAGAAGCTTCAGTGTTTAGAAGTGAACGGCAAAGCAATGTCAGTGATTCTGCATCCACAAAATGAAGATTTCAACTAAAAGAGTACATCAGGAGAGAAAGACCAGGATGAAGAGGAAAGACAAGGATGAAGAGGAAAAAAGAATGGCACCAGAGGACCTGGGTTCATGAGGTTACTCAAGCTGGTAACCAACCTGGGTCTTGTTTTTCTCATTGTGAAAATGGGGGAAAACAATAACCCTTGCTCCAAGTGGAACTATTTTAGGGGAAAGTTGGCAAATGAAGAACACCACACAAATGGAAATGTCTATGCCAGCTGCCATTATTAACAAAGCACTGTCTTGTATTGAAAACCATACAAACGAGACAATGCATCCCTTTGTTGTGGCTCAGTTAACCTCTAACTTAGGTTGCTGCTGCTGCTGCTGCTGCTGCTAAGTTGCTTCAGTCGTATCCGACTCTGTGCGACCCCAGAGACGGCAACCCACCAAGCTTCCCCATCCCTGGGATTCTCCAGGCAAGGTTGGGATCCCTAAAAGCAGAGTCTGAAGCTAGGAGCCTTATCCAGGGAGGAAGACAGAATAGGGCAGGGAGAAAAGCCCAGCTAAGATGTGGTTTTCACTGTGGCCCAGCCTCAGCCTGATTCCACAGGGAGTGCTGAAGTGTGAGTGAGACCACAGAACTCACCTTCCCTTGCAGCAAAGGGAACTTCGGTGTCAGAGCATCTGTCAGCGGCTGTGGAGAAGGTGGGAGTGACCTAATGTCCCAGGTACTTCCGGATGAGACAGTCCTGTCTGTCAAGGGCAGTTCTCCAATGCAGGACACAGCTGTGAGCTGTCGGCAGCTAGCACTCCCTGCCCTGGGCCAACAACATCTGGACTGGGCATCTTCTACAATCACCTTTTTGAATCAGAAACATAACATTACCCAGATATTTCTGACACTGACTCCCTGTGAAAAATCAAACTCTATGCTCATCTACTCAAAGCCTTCAACTACCCAGTAGCTGCTTAGATAAGAGAAATGCTGGAGAGGGTGTGGAGAAAAGGGAACCCTCTTACACGGTTAGTGGGAATGAAAACTAATACAGCCACTATGGAGAACAGTGTGGAGATTCCTTGAGAAACTGGAACTAGAACTGCCATAAGACCCAGCAATCCCACTGCTGGGCGTACACGCCAAGGAAACCAGAATTTAAAGAGACACATGTACCCCAGTGTTAATTGCAGCACAATAGCTAGGACATGAAGCAACCTAGATGTCCATCAGCAGACAAATGGATAAGAAAGCTGTGGTACATATAGTTAGTGGGAATGAAAACTAATACAGCCACTATGGAGAACAGTGTGGAGATTCCTTGAGAAACTGGAACTAGAACTGCCATAAGACCCAGCAATCCCACTGCTGGGCGTACACGCCAAGGAAACCAGAATTTAAAGAGACACATGTACCCCAGTGTTAATTGCAGCACAATAGCTAGGACATGAAGCAACCTAGATGTCCATCAGCAGACAAATGGATAAGAAAGCTGTGGTACATATACACAATGGAATATTACTCAGCTATAAAAAATAACACATTTGAGTCAGTTCTAATGAGGTGGATGAAACTGGAGCCTATTATTCAGAGTGAAGTAAGCCAGAAAGAGAAATACCAATACACTATATTAACACATATATATGGAATTTAGAAAGATGGTAACGATGACCCTATAAGCAAGACAGCAAAAGAGACACAGATGTAAAGAACAGACATTTGGACTCTGAGGGAGAAGGCAAGGGAGGGATGATATGAGAGAATAGCACTGAAATATGTATATTACCATGCGTAAAATAGATGACCAGTGCAGTTTGATGCATGAAGCAGGCAGGGCGCCCAAAGCTGATGCTCTGGGATGACACTGAGGGATGGGGTGAGGAGGAAGGTGGGAGGGGGGTTCAGGGTGGTGGGACACATATATACCTATGGCTGATTCATGTCAATAAATGACAAAAACCATCACAATATTGTGAAGTAATTCAGTTCAGTTCAGTTCGGTCTCTCAGTTGTGTCCGACTCTTCGCAATCCCATGGACTGCAACATGCCAGGCCTCCCTGTCCATCACCAACTCCCGGAGTTTACTCAAAACCATTTCCATTGAGTCAGTGATGCCTTCCAACCACCTCATCCTCTGCTGTCCCCTTCTCCTCCTGCCTTCAATTTTTCCCAGCATCAGGGTCTTTTCAAATGAGTCAGCTCTTTGCATTAGGTGGCCAAAGTATTGGAGTTTCAGCTTTAAGATCAGTCCTTCCAATGAACATTCAGGACTGATCTCCTTTAGGATGGACTGGTTGGATCTCCTCACAGTAATTAGCCTCCAATTAAAATAAATAATTTTTTTAAAAAAGAGAGAAACTTAATCAGTTTAAAAGTCACTAGCTATGTATTGCTTATAATATCATTCACAAGCAAAAGCTAGACCTCAAAACAAGATCTGCTTGACTTTATCGAACCACTTGACATTTACTGAATTCTGACTATGTGCTGAGGCTTCTGCCAGTTACTTCCACATGGTAACTCACACTACCCTTGCAACTGCCCTATGAAATCATTAGATACTATCTTCCCTCTGCCCAACTTTGAGTTTTATGGTT
This sequence comes from Oreotragus oreotragus, assembly GCA_006410675.1. NCBI lineage: Eukaryota > Metazoa > Chordata > Mammalia > Artiodactyla > Bovidae > Oreotragus > Oreotragus oreotragus. Next base: position 382,317 of record SJYX01009297.1, on the reverse strand, counting down.
CAGGAAAACTGAGGTTCACTTGAACAATATTCATTTGGGAGACAGAACTGAAAACATTAATATTTCACATTACAAAGATTTAAGGAGCTATTTGAGAACCCCTTGATCATATTTTGGGTATGATAATATTAAGTACCATAAACCAATGTCTTGGAGCCTCTATGTACTCCAAGATGCACACAGGCACAGTGAAGAATGGAGCCATCAAACCTGGTCCCTGCCTTCTAAGAGTTTACAGCAGGGCAGGGGATGTTGGTACACACACAATTCTTCCTTAATGGTAGAATCTCCATAGAGAGCCAAGGAATTAAATCTAAATGCCTTTACTGAGCACCTATTATGTGCCAGAGCCTGAACCCAGAGTGGGAGGCAGGTACAAAAAGCAATAAATGACAGTCCCTGTTGCAAAAGATTCTATGGTCTAACGGTCTAATTTGTTCTTAGTGTCAAACTTTCTGGGTCTTACATCTCATCTTTAAACCCTATCTCCACCTCAGTGCTGTATTTAATTTACTCCAGAATGCACATGATGGCAGCGGCCCCATGGGCTACATTATTCCACAAACTCATTCACATTCAAGGTGTCAGGTCCTTGCTGGAGAATAAACACTGACACTTGTCCTACTGGGACCTCATCAGGTGAAATAAAAACTAAATTAGATATATTTATTTCAGTAAAACAGAAAAAAACATGTTCCTAGAGAATGAGTTAAACATCAGTCATAATCTGGAATAATCTGAATTGCAAGAGCTGCCACTTCAAATAGATATGTTTAATTTATTGGAATAAGAACTTTGATTATGCCACGCATTTCAAGTATCCCAAAATGCAAACACTAATTTAATTTAATTACTCTCCCTTTCCCATCAGATTTCATCCTGATTCTGCTCAGGAAACCCCAAAGTCATTTCTTTCTGAAATGAGTGGGGATTCCATCTATTTATGACTAATGGTACTGGTTGATTTCTCACATTAGATATTTTTGTACATAACTGTCTCTTTCCCCTAAAACCCACTCCTAGATTTTGAGCCTTCTGAAGTCAAAATACTTGTTTGGATTAGTCTTTGCCTTCTTTATGGCACACAAAGACATTCAATCAATGATGACTCAATGGCTGGCTGCACAGATGAAAGGACAGGTAAGTAAGGAATGAAAAACACTGCATTCCCTGCTAATATCCTCTTGGGACTTATGAAGCCTACAAGAACTGATGTGATTCATTCAAAACAGACAATGGAGAGAGAAGAACTTAAGAACAGAGCAGTTGACAGGGGGAGGAACCATTGGCAGAAGACATAAGCCTTGCCCACAGTGTGAGCCCAGGATATTCACTCTGAACTGTGTCTGACTGCACAAGTGCAGAGTGGGTTAGGGATTTCCTGAACACATATATTAGCAACCCCCAAAATGGCTAAAAGAATGCAGCAAGCAACTCAAGCATGGAGCAGGGTCCAGCATCTCTTGGGCTATCTTAGTGAGTGCTGCCCACTATACTCTATCCCATTCCTGCTCCATGACATCTAAAACACTTTTAAGAAATGACATTTAGAGCTAAATATCGATATGTAATTTTCTTGGGTGATTATTTTGGTGGTTTATTGGTTTTCAACATCTGTTATTGCTTATTCAGGGGACAGCCTCAACTTTCTTTTGATGATCCAATTCTCCCCAACTTGAGCCCATCTGGCCTCATGGTGTGACTTAAGATATAGATCTAAGACAACTGACAAATCACATCACATCCCAAAGTTCAAAGGTGGACATATGACCTGAAGTGGTCCAGTAAGAATGACGTTCACAACTTGTCTTATGCATTCTAACTTAACAAGTTCACTCTTCTACTGAATTTGAACCTAGAAGATTATAGACCAGGTGCTTACAGCAGCCACTTTTGACCATGAAAAAAGCCATTTTGAAAACAGCCTTAGTAATTTTCCGATAGACTCTTTAGGGTTTTCTATGTAGAGGATCATGTCATCTGCAAACAGTGAGAGTTTTACTTCTTCTTTTCCAATTTGGATTCCTTTTAATTCCATTCACCATTGCAACGAAAAGAATAAAATACTTAGGAATATATCTACTTAAAGAAACTAACGACCTATATATAGAAAACTATAAAACACTGGTGAAAGAAATCAAAGAGGACACTAATCAGTTCAGTTCAGTCGCTCAGTCGTATCTGACTCTTTGCGACCCCATGAATCACAGCACGCCAGGCCTCCCTATCCATCACCATCTCCCGGAGTTCACTCAGACTCACGTCCATCGAGTCCGTGATGCCATCCAGCCATCTCATCCTCGGTCGTCCCCTTCTCCTCCTGCCCCCAATCCCTCCCAGCATCAGAGTCTTTTCCAATGAGTCAACTCTTCGCATGAGGTGGCCAAAGTACTGGAGTTTCAGCTTTAGCATCATTCCTTCCAAAGAAATCTCAGAATTGATCTCCTTTAGAATGGACTGGTTGGATCTCCTTGCAGTCCAAGGGACTCTCAAGAGTCTTCTCCAACACCACAGTTCAAAAGCATCAATTCTGCGACGCTCAGGCTTCTTCACAGTCCAACTCTCACATCCA
>SJYX01009297.1:327333-377567 GCA_006410675.1 Oreotragus oreotragus | reverse complement strand
GACATAAATCACAGCAGGATCCTCTATGACCCACCTCCCAGAATACTGGAAATAAAAGCAAAAATAAACAAATGGGATCTAATTAAAATTAAAAGCTTCTGCACAACAAAGGAAACTATAAGCAAGGTGAAAAGACAGCCTTCGGAATGGGAGAAAATAATAGCAAATGAAGCAACTGACAAACAACTAATCTCAAAAATATACAAGCAACTCCTGCAGCTCAATTCCAGAAAAATAAACGACCCAATCAAAAAATGGACCAAAGAACTAAATAGACATTTCTCCAAAGAAGACATACAGATGGCTAACAAACACATGAAAAGATGCTCAACGACACTCATTATCAGAGAAATGCAAATCAAAACCACAATGAGGTACCATTTCACACCAGTCAGAATGGCTGTGATCCAACAGTCTACAAGCAATAAATGCTGGAGAGGGTGTGGAGAAAAGGGAACCCTCTTACACTGTTGGTGGAAATGCAAACTAGTACAGCCACTATGGAGGACAGTGTGGAGATTCCTTAAAAAACTGGAAATAGAACTGCATTATGACCCAGCAATTCCACTGCTGGGCATACACACCGAGGAATCCAGAACTGAAAGAGACGCGTGGACCCCAATGTTCATCGCAGTACTGCTTATAATAGCCAGGACATGGAAGCAACTTAGATGTCCATTAGCAGATGAATGGATCAGAAAGCTGTGTATATATACACAATGGAGTATTACTCAGCCATTAAAAAGAATACATTTGAATCAGTTCTAATGAGGTGGATGAAACTGGAGCCGATTATACAGAGTGAAGTAAGCCAGAAAGAAAAACACCGATACAGTATACTAACACATATATATGGAATTTAGACAGATGGTAATGATAACCCTGTATGTGAGACAGCAAAAGAGACACGAATGTATAGAACAGTCTTTTGGACTCTGTGAGAGAGGGAGAGGGTGGGATGATTTGGGAGAATGGCATTGAAACATGTATAATATCATGTAAGAAACAAATCACCAGTCTAGGTTTGATGCAGGATACAGGATGCTTGGGGCTGGTGCACTGGGATGACCCAGAGAGATGATATGGGGAGGGAGGTGGGAGGAGCGTTCAGGATTGGGAACACATGTACACCCATGGTGGATTCATGTTGATGTATGGCAAAACCAATAGAGTATTGTAAAGTAAAATTTAAAAAAAATTTTTTTAATTTAAAAAAAAAACAGCCACCACACAGAGGAAACACAGACAAGGGGCTCCTCCATCATGTCACCTAAAATAGACCTCTCTCTGGACTTTCCTTCTATATGATCCTATAAATTCCTCCTGTACTTAAAGCCAATTTGGATTCAGTTTTCTTTTCCTTTTTCTAAATTAATTTCATCATAAAAAATCTACAAACAATAAATGCTGGAGAGGGTGTGAAGAAAAGGGAATCTTCCTATACTGCTCACGGAAATGAAAGCTGGTAGAGTCACTATATCAATTGAAGCTGAAGTTACTGAAGCTGAAGCTCCAATACTCTGGCCACCTGATGAGAACAGCTGACTCGTTGGAAAAGTCCCTGATGCTGGCAACGATTGAGGGCAGAAGGAGAAGAGGGCATCAGAGACTGAGATGGCTGGATGGTATAACTGATGCAATGGATGTGAACTTGGGCAAAATTCAAGAGATGGTGAGGGACAGGGAGGCCTGGTATGCTGCAGTCTGTGGGGTTGCAAAAAGTTGGATACGACTGGGCAACTGAACAACAAAGGTCACTATGGAGAACAGAATGGAGATTTCTTAAAAAACTAAAAATATAACTAACAGGACTCAAACAAACCCACTCCTGGGCATACACCCAGAGAAAATCATAACTCAGAAAGACACACACACCTCAATGTTCACTGCACTCTTTACTATAGTCAGGACATGAAAGCAACTAAAGCATGTCCATCAACAGAGCAACGGATAAAGAAGATATGTGTTCAGTTTTCTGTCACAAGCAAGGGGCCTGAGAGAGGACACCCAATGCCTTGAAAGAAGGGTTATAAGTAATTAAAATTCACACAAAACAATGAATGGCTACAGCAGACAGTGTGCAAACCCTCCACATCCCTCTGCCCAACCAGAAACCACAGCTTCAGTGGACAGAAATTATATATGCACACAGCTCTCTCTCTCAAGTATCTGTATTTCTGCCTGAGGACTTTCTCTGGCCCCAAGAGCATGGTTTCCAGCTCATCAGCATGGCAAAATAGTAAGTTAACACCCTCAGAAGCAAATGTTAACCAGTGATGAACAGGAGTTGGCTACCTCTTCCTGGGATCACTCTGAGATGGGTTGTACAAAGCATGTCTGGTAGAACTGAGACCCGGTTGCCCACCGCAGTAACTCACTCACTGAAACACAATTTACTGATTTTCCTCCCATCATCTGTCTTCCCTCCTCATTCCCTCACTGTGTTCCCTGGGATCATCTCCCAGAGAAACAGCTTGCACTCAAAACTTGTGTCAGCATCTGTCTGGGGGAGGGGGACTGAAACTTAGGGAATGATTAATAGAAAAGTGCTTCGAGAGAGCAGGAGGAGGAGGAGGAGGGGAGGCAATGCTGAGTGGTCTCATGACAGAATATAAGGCAGAGCGAAGGTACTAAAGCCATTTCTGTCACCCAGAGCCTTCTGGATCATAATGAAAACAGGAGCTCTGCAATCCTGAGATCTTACATCTCCATCACTTAATTTTTAGAAAGTGACCCAATCTCTTTAAACCTCGTTTTCCTTATCAGGGGATAATGATATCTTTGGTAAAGATTGGTTTTAGAATAAAAAACAAAAGACGGGAAAATTATTTGCAAACAGCACTGCAGTAGGCAAAAATGATGATTTCTGATTCTTAAGTACAGAAAAGGCAACATTCCCAGACTAAAGCCACATCTGAACATAGAGGAGGAAATCACACTGAAAATGCCAAGTGAAAATATTCTCTTTCAGGAGACTACTCAGACTTGAAAAAAGGTAAGAACGTGTCACAGACGTGTTATGTTCACGTTGAATGGTGCCACCTTAGGAGTTACCAGTTTATGCTGATCCTCAAATAAGAAGCTGAGTATTAATACAAATCCATCCTCCACTGCTGCTGCTGCTAAGTCACTTCAGTCGTGTCCGACTCTGTGTGACCCCATAGATGGCAGCCCACCAGGCTCCCCCACCCCTGGGATTCTCCAGACAAGAACACTGGAGTGGGTTGCCATTTCCTTCTCCAATGCATGAAAGAGAAAAGTGAAAGTGAAGTCGCTCAGTCTGTCCGACTGTTAGCGACCCCATGGACTGCAGCCCACCAGGCTACTCCGTCCATTGGATTTTCCAGGCAAGAGTACTGGGGTGGGGTGCCATTGCCTTTCCCGCCATCCTCCACAGATCCCACAAAAATAAGATTGGTTTAAAAGAAGACAGTAGACGTTATTCTTTGAAGGTCCCAGCTGGATATTTTAGAAGAAAAAGGCGGCAGTAAAAGTGTTTTATGGCTTTCGAAACTTAACTAATTTAGAATCAGAAGTTTACTGCTTCACCAATATTTATGGGATTACAAATTTATGTAAAAATTTGTTTTTGTCCCACACACCCAAGGTTATTAATGGGCCAGCTGCTGGTTATTAATCTTCATTTCCTAAAACAAAACTAGCCCTGTGTTTCTTGCAAACTGTACATCACACACACAAACCATATCCTGGAAGCCAAATTAAGTTTGAGTCAATAGCCCATTAGAGCCAAGAGTTGTGGGCAAAAGCTGTGGGGAACTGCATGTCTAGAGATGAAGTGATCAGTCCACATTTAGATGAAGGAAGGTTTTGGCAATGTATTTTTTCATTTAGCAGATAACTTTAACTCAGACTTTCCACCTTGTTTTTGTTTTCTTTTTTATTCCATTTTATTTTTGTATAAGTAGGCTACAAAGACAAGGTGAAAAGACAGACTGAGCCAGCATCCAACTATTGACAGGACAGAAACAAGGAAACAAGTTCTTATGAAGAGAAATACTAATCATATAAATATGGATTGTGACTTTAGCATGTTTCAAGAGGTGCTGTTTGCCTACCATTTTTCCTTTTGTCCATTTCACAAAGGTAAAACCTGAGACTTAGACAAATTTAGTGATATGACCAAGATCATACAAAATTTTTGTGGTACATCTCAAATCTGAACACAGTTTGTTTCAAAGCTCTGCTCTTAACAACTATGCCGTCTTTGTCACTCAGAAGAAAAAAATCTATTTGACTCTAATAACCCTTGTTGATCATGAAGAATGGAAGAATGCACTGTAAAATTGCTCAGGAGTCCACTGTTCTTTGCTAGAGTAGATGGTATTTTACATAAACTTTCAAAATGATTTTGAAACTGACACCATGTAGCCTGTCATCTGTCACTGTGTGGTGGCTGGTCTTAGACTGTTTGTCACTAATGATCTACCAGATGCCCAGAGCAAGAAGCAGCTTGGGTTATTTGGAATGAGGCTGGAAGGGGTTACAGCAAAGGAAGTTGCAGAAATAAGTCCAATTTTATCTTTTTCATACCAGGCAAGAAAGTGTGCTGTATATAGGTATCAGTTTGGAACACCAACTGTTAGGGCTGATGAGGGATCCAATATTGATCATCAGAGGGGTTTCCTCCCTCTCCTAGGTGGAACAGGAATGCTCAGGAGACTAATTCAGCATAAGAAATTTGAGGAAGGGCTTTCTGATGTTCACAAAAGTGTTTGCTGATCAAGGGTTTTGGCTCACTCAAAGCTGTAAGTCTCAAATGCCCCCAGCATTCAGACATTTCATGGTCAGATTAGCTACTGGATTCTGAGGCTGATTTTATCACCAGTCCCCACCTTAGAGGACCTGTACTGTCCTTGGGGCTGCATGGAAGCGAAACACAGGGCTACATCAGTCTCAGGACTGGCACTTTTACTATTCTGGCCTACTCTTCAAAACTGAAACTCTCCCCTTAAAATGAGGTTGAACTTCTTTTAGCTCTCCCTTTATCAGGCAAAGAAATGCTTAATTTAACGTTCTCCTTGGAAATCCTTGGGGAAAAGCAAGGAACTATGGCTCTCATCCTTTCACGGTAAGAGTATAAAGATTAAAGCATAGTTAATTTCTCGATTTGGTTCCCTTGCCTCCTGCACTTTTCCCTGCCTTGTGACGGGGCTGAGGCAAGGATGAATTAGCATTGTCTACTCAGCTCTTCTTACCTCGGAGGCCCACTCCCCAGGGAAAACCACTCGCAACTTCTAAAATCAACCTGCATATTTCTGAGCAACATTCATCTGCTACATGTTAATACTATAGCTTTTTTCCCTGGTATTTAACTTGATATTTTTAAAAATGAATGTTTGACTATTTCACATTACCCTCACGAAACAAGCACACCTCCCCCCAGCACTTCTTGAGTATTAAACCCATGCTCAGTGGTATGACTTTGTAAATACTGCTCACAGTTCTCACTTTCTTGGAGCATTCTGAGATTTCACTGCCTTCCCTTTATAGTATTTTGCTTTCCCTGGAATTAAGCATTGCCTCAACTTCTTTTCTGTCCAGACAGTTTTCAGTCTTCCTATTAATAAGCCATTGCTTGATCTTACAGCACAACTATAACTCTCCTCTCAATATACTTTTATCATATCAAGTAGCCTATAAGATTCCTTTTATTCTTGGACAAATTCTGGAGCTTTCTTTGTGTCCTCCTTAACCTTGAACTGGTTGCTTTCTTGGCAACTATGTACCTGCTGTTCTAACACTTTACCTTACCATGATCTTAGGGATTTCCTTCTTGTCTTCCTGCTGAAACATGGAGATGAGGAGGGATACGGAGCAGCTCTGTTACAATGATGAAGGAACAAGGATGGACACAGAGGCCAACCAAGTAGGGCAAATGAAAAAAGAAAGAAAGAGCTAGGGTCTCAAATCACATTGTCGATCTACCCATTCAGCCCTAGTCTATCATCTTCAGATGCCTTGCTGTTGGAGAGGAATATTTTCTTTTTCTTCTTTTTGAGCCACTGTGGTTTTCTGTTACTTGTATTAATAGCAAAATGCATTCCTAATTAAAAGAGACACTGTAAGATGGAGTGACTTATTCTGGTTCACACAACCAGCAAGTCAATGGCAAAAATGGCATTTGATCTGTATAGGTCACATGGAATACTGCTACTACTGTTAATTCTGTTTACTATGTAATGAGCAACATACTGAAAATGCTATATTGTCGTACCCTGTGAGGCAGAAATTATCTCCACTTTACAGATGGATACTGAATATCTTGTCCAAATTCTTATAAATTTGGACAGTGTAGAGTTAGAATGTGAACTCCAGTGTGTCACCTAATTCTGTGTATTTAAACATCATGATATATTGCCTCTCTCTACACAGTTCAGTGCTGTTACTTTGCAATTAAGTCACCGTAGATTCAAAACAATTTTAGAATTTTGTTCTAAACATTTCTGAGAAGCATGCTCTAAGATGGCCCTCAATGAGCCCTAGATCCTAGTATTCATGCCCTTGGGAAACCCTTTCCCTTTGTGTGTAAATGGACCTAACACTTATTTCTAACAAAGAGAATATGGCAGAAGGGATGTCACTTCAAAGATTAAGTAACAAATGCCTGTCTTCCGTATTGTTCATACTCACTCTTGTGCTATTGTATTTCCTTTCTCTGACTGTGCAGGCTACCTGTTGCAAGCTAGCAAGTGGAGAGACTCATGTGACAGAGAACCAAGGGAAACCTCTGGTCAACAGACGGGGAGAAGCTGAAGCCTTTAGTCCAGTAGCCCATGAGGAAGGGAACCCTGACAACAATCATTTGAGTGAGCTTGGAAGTGGATCCCCTCCCATCCAAGAGTTAAGATGAGATAGCAATAACCAAGATTAAAAGAATCATTGGGAACGCACAGGACTCAGCTAAGTCATGCCCGGAGTTCTGACCCATGATGCTGTGAAAAAAAAAAAAATACTGCTTGGGTTTCCCTGGTAGCTCAGGGATCAAGAATCCACTAGCCAATGCAGGAGATCCCTGAACATGCGGCAGAGCAACCAGACCTGTGCATCCCAACTACCAAGCCTGTGCTCTAGAGCCCAGGAGCCGCAACTACAAGCCCGCACGCCTAGAGCCAGTGGTCCGCAACAAGAGAAGCCACGACAATGAGAAGTCCACACACCACAATTTAAGAGAGGAGCCCCTCCTCGCCGCGAATACAGAGAAGCCCGCACAGCAGCAAATACTCAGCACAGCCAAAGATAATAAACATATAAATACAAAATTATTAAAAATATGGTTTTAAGTCACTAATTTGGGGGTGATTTATTAAACATCTCCAGTACTCTTGCCTGGGAAAATCCCATGGATAAGAGTCAGACACGACTGAGCGACTTCACTTTCACTTTTCACTTTCATGCATTGGAGAAGGAAATGGCAACCCACTCCAGTGTTCTTGCCTGGAGAATCCCAGGGACGAGGGAACCTGGTGGGCTGCTGTCTATGGGGTCGCACAGAGTTGGACACGACTGAAGCGACTTAGCAGTAGCAACAGATAACAAATATAACAGTGTTCCTATGTGTGCACATCTGCAAAGCTTAGGAAATGCATGTGGAGAAAAAAAAAAAAAAAAAACTGTGAAGGTTATGAAGAAAGGCTTTCGACCAAGATTGGGATGAAGTGAAAAAGTGAAGTCACTCAGTCGTGTCCGACTCTTTGTGACCCCTTGGACTGTAGCCTACCAAGCTCCTCTGTCCATGGGATTCTCCAGGCAAGAATACTGGAGTGGATTGCCATTTCCTTCTCCGGGGGATCTTCTCGACCCAGGGATCGAACCCAGGTTTCCTGCGTTGGAGGCAGATGCTTTAACCTTCGAGCAAACAGGGAAGCCCAAGATTTGGATAGGAAGTCAAAATTAAATTTTTGTAGGAACCTACTTTTGAAACATGAAATTTATACACTTTTTTGCTAGATGGTTCATCTGGCTGAAGGTCTTACCACAAACAAAGTTTTTCATCATTCTAGGAAAACTATTGTAAGTAATTAGAGGCAGAAGTAGACTTTCACTTTTACTTACGACTTAGGAGTGTCCTATAGATTCAATCATAAAGCTTTTACCCACAATAAAGCATGAGTATGGATTACTGAAATTCTTAATGAAGTGGTGTTGCTAGAATGGTATGATTTCTTACCTGTTGATACAATGCATCTTTGTCTCTAATTTTTTTGCATGGGATATTTGGAAAGACAACACTTCATAACCAAAGAATTATAGAGAGGACAACAATAGGTAAATGGACTTACTAAATGCTTTCAAGCTTTTCCAAAGATCTTAGCCTGCATGGAAGATGAGTCAGGGTTGGCTCCTAAACCACAGCTTACTTTACAACAGTGGTTTTTATTCCAAGTTAATGAATCGAGGGAGATGCACAAAGCCATAATCACTTACTATCCTCCACAAATCCTAATGATCATGTCTGAGCATTTTATTACCCTGTTTTCCTGTACTCGCTTTCATCTTCTAAGAGGGCTTTCTAACTTATAGACAAGGTCTTGCTAGGAAAATGAGTGGTAAGAAATTCACTGTGAACAACGCGAGAGTGACAGCAGTTTATATCAGGAAGGCAAGGACCTGAATCGTTGTATAACTTGCATCAAGACAGAGAAGGTGGGAGGGGCTGGGACTTCTAATTCAGTAGCACAACTCCAAGGCAGCAAGCGAGACCCAGTGTTTCAGGTGAGCACATATTTATACTCTAGTCTAGAAGAGACTGGGACAGGTATTGAGATGCCGTAGCCTCTCCGTGGTCTGCCCCCTACGCAAGGAGACCCATGAGGACTACTTGGTCTTGTCATTAGTTTTGAAGGGTCTGTTCCCCTCTATGGGTCTGCAGAAACCACACGTTATAATCACAGCAGAACATTTCTACAGAAACTCCATGTCTATCACCAGAGATGAAATTGTACTATGAGGTATTAGCTATCTGTGATGCTCATGGCTCAGCATCTGAGACTAGGAAAGGGAATTCTGAGGGTGATGTGTTGATGAGACCATACACACAGCTACAGCTCTCAGCCCTGTTTAGATCCAGCTGCTTCTTTTTTGAGGTCTCATTTTGAGTTTCTGCAGAACTGCAAGGCTGTCACTCAAAACGAGGCATGGCCATTAATTCATGAATAAGTCCGAGTACAGGAGTTCGGCTGGGAGAAAGTTATGAAGGAAGCTGGGTGAAAATTCACTGAGCTGAAAAGACAGAGGGACTTGAAGACAAGCCAAATTAAAAGCATAGCTGGCTGTCAATGTCCAAATTGTTACTGTGCACCTCCTATTGTATAAAATCCTTTTGATGTATCTCATTTAATCGTCAGTCAAGGGGCCGCCTGAGAAGTCAATAGCTATTTGATATTTCTCTCTACGGCATTTTTTTTTTTTTTTTGTAGCTGAGGAAGCTCAGGCTCAGAGAGACAAAGTGACTCAGTCAAGGTCATGGTTCTTAAGTGGAAGAGCTGGGATTTGAGCCTGGATTCACCTGTGTCTAAAGCCACACTGGGATAACTTCTGAGAAAGACTGCTGGCTCAGAGACACAGCAGGACAACACTCAGGAAAGGAGAGGAAGGGAAGGAAGCAGAGCCCAGTGGAAAGCTCTGAGCCAGTCCCGTGCTGACAGCGGCTTTATCCAGAGCATCAGGGCCTCCGGGCACAGATTATGCCTCCAGACTCCACCCAGCCAACAGGGACTCTGTGGAGGACCATGCGTCCCAAGAAGGGGACAGACCTGGGCATCAGTACGTTCAGTCTGCCATCCATTCACTCAACAAATACTTACTAAGCACTTACTCATGTCAGGTGCTAGACACACAGTGATGTACAGAGGAAAGGTAAAGTTTCCCACTCTGACAAGAGTACGTTCTAGTATGAGAGATACATAGGGAGGTTTGTAGACAGATGGGTTTCAAATAGCAGTGAAGGCGCTAAAGAGACACACAAAAGTCATAACACAGATGAACATAGATGTCTAAGGGTACCACTGAACACTGGGACAAGAGGTTTCACTGAACCGAAAAATCAAAGAGCGTGCTAGGCTAGGGGTACAAAGTAAGGGAGGTGCATTCCAGGTACGACTGAGATGTTCAGAGGAGGTGGGGACAGGCTTGGCATGCCTGAGGAGCAAAAGATAGCCAGTGTGGTTGGGACACAGTAATTAAGAGGGAGGCAGAAAGAAACCAGGTAGTAAAAAGATCTTGTCATTTAGTGATAAGTGGGGTAAGAAGCCATTGGAAGGTTTGAAGTAGCAGACCAGCAGGATTTCAATAGAGCCTGAAGGCGGGGATAAACTTAGGGCAGCGGGTGGGGCTGAGATGTAGGTTGCATGATGCTGACGTGAGTGTAAGGTTGGCACAAGGTGGGCACAACATGGAGGGGAAGGGGGAAGGAGGCTGAGTGGCCACATGGGAGAAACCTGGGGATCCTGGGGTCAGGCTTTGTTACCTACAACCGAACACCACAACTTCCTGGCATCTGTACTGATACTGACACTCACGCTGGGTGCAAGGATTCAGTGCACTCAGAGTTGATTCTCTGGTTGGAGAGAGAAATTCAACAACTAAATGAGATAATTACACTCTAGACTAAGTGCTCCAAGACAGAGAGGCTGGACGCTGAGCTGCTTTAGATCAGGGAAGGACCTGGTGAAGAGGTGACTGTTCAACAAACCAACTTGCAGAGGAGAGGCGAGAGCACTTGAGGCAGAGAAAAGAGTGTGGACAGAGGCCCCAGGACCAGGGAAAACTATGCCATGTTTGAGGGAAAGGACAGCAGCCAAGGGACCTGGAGCTCAGCCAGGAGGGAGAGAGGCATAGTACATGAAGTATATAGTACGAGGCTGGCAGGGGCAGCTCGTGTTGCCACCATCAGAGCATGCAGTTTATCTTCAAGCATAGAAGGGCTTTCTTAGAGGAGATGCACAATTCATTCTTTTTTCATTTTTAAAAAAGTAATAATAGTTCAATGTTAACTGAGGACTTGATCTTGAGCGAACACATGTCTATGCTGCTTTTATTAGGAGCCAGTAACTATTGCAAGCATTTGACTTAAGTTAAACCTTTTCCTCCTCAAAGCAGTGCTTTGAGCTAGGTACTCCTTTCCTCATATTGCAAATGAGAAAACTGAAGCACAAGGCTGAAGACCAAGTTGTTGATGAAGGCCACACAGCTCACTAAACAGCTAAGCCAGAATTTTAACACACCTGACTCCCGAGTCAAATCACATTATGCAAGGCTTGTACTCTTTGTAGTCGAAGACACTCAAGGGCAAGAAGTCATGGGAAGAAATGGAGACAAGAACAAGGGTGGAGTCACCATCTCGGGTCAACCCGAACAGAACAAGCAATTATTTTATCTTTCTTTCTCCTGTGGATTCATTTGAAAAGTATTTACTGAGCATTTACTATATACCAGACACCATGTTAGATATTACAGACTTAAAACAGAGCAAAAGCAGGCTGACAGAGACACCCTCTTTGTGGGCTTTCTATCTTTCAGGGATGGGGGAACACATATGTTTAAGAAGAGCACAGAAATACTATGACATTAAAATAGGTGATATATCAGGAGCATATGACAGGTAAAGTCACTATGAAATAGTGAACTGGGGGAGGCTGTCCACTTGTGTTGGGGGGGACCCTTATGGAGGAGGTACTTCCTACTCTAAATGGCTGAGCAGAGCTGGGGGTGGGCAGAGGGGTGGGAGTAATGGTTAGCATAAGGACACGGCAGCCTGCTCAAGGTAACTCCAGGCTCTAGATTTGCAAGTGAGAAAATTTTGTCTTTAATCATCATTTTTTTTTTAATGTGGACCGTTTTTAAAGACATCTTTGAATTTATTACAATACTGCTTTGATGTTTTGTGAAACACGTGGGATCTCAGCTCCACTGACCAGGCATGAAACTAGCACCACGTGGACTGGGAGGCAGCATCTTAACCGCTGGACTGCCAGGGAAGCCCCTGATCACCATTTTTTATTTTTTCAGGTCAGCTCAGTCTAACACACAGGAAGTTCAGATTCAGACAAAATCGGACCAGGATTAAATCTGCTCTTTGGGTGTGGGGTCCTGCAGGCCTTATCTCTGGTGAATCTGCTTCTTCCCCAGGGGACCAGACTAGGAACCCCAGTGAGAAAGAGGTCAGTTCTCCCAGAGCCGTCAGCCCTCATGGAAATGCTGGCTTCTCAGCAGTGAATCGGAAAGAGGAAGGCAAAGAAACAGCTTCAGGAAGCAGGACAAGGGGTGGGAAAAAGAAAGCAGAGCTCTGGACACTGGAGCCTGTCTTAGTTTGGGTCCCCCTAGAGGCAGACTGTGAGGCAGGACTGAGAGGTGATGGGAGGAAATACAGGTAGAAGTGTAGGGATTCAACAAAGGGAAGGCAGACAAGAAAGGAACAATTTCAAGTTCATTACCACTAAGGGGAACTGAATCCCATGAGCTGAATCCTAGTGGAAGATCAGTGTGAACATGCAATTCAAGGTGATTTATTCTGATGGGTGAAGGAGATGACCAGGTATCATCCATTAACTCCCTCGCTCACTGGATGAGGGCATCTCCCAGGGGATGCTAATTCCCCAGACTCTTCTACCTGCCCTGCTAACAGAGGAAGCTCAGGTGGGCAGAGAGTGCTACAGATGCAGGCACAGGTATGGACAGACCTAAATCGGGTCATGTGCACAGACAAGGTAAACACCAAGGGGATGTGGGCATGCTACCAACAGCAGCACCTGTACTGCTTCCCTGAGACTCGGCTTCCATATCCACAGAAGGAAGATGATCCCTTCAGATCTCTAAGGACCAAAGAGTCCAGTAGAAAGGCTGCTTTATAAGAAAGGCTGTGATTTCCCTGATATTTCAGCAACAAATTCTTCCCATGAATATCTGCCGAATGGGTGAACACATGAAATCGTATGCGGGAGCCAGCCTGTCCAGGCTTACTAGAGCAGATTGTTAAATACTCAGGAATTTTGCAAGTCAGTTGTTAAACTGTTGATAGCTCGAAACCAGCCATGCTGGGTGTCTTTACACACGACAAAGTCAGCAAACACTGCCAATTGGGTTTTGGGTTTTCCTTTTTTTGCCTGGGAAAGTCAGTTTTTCAGCACTGAATGGATGTGAAATGGCAGAGTGTCAATCATGTATGAGGTGCTTGAAAAACGTGCATTCCATTTTCTTCCATTGAACGCGAAATTGGCATTGAGAAAGCTACCCCTTACACTGTGTTTTGCTTTTCATTTCTGGTTACCAACATGTGTTCCTCAAAGTGGGCTACAACTCTATCTGTAATCCTGTATTCATTTCAAGAAATTAAAAGGGGAAGTTACAGTAAGTATAACAAAATGTCAGATCTGGGTGATGAATTCATGGGAGTTTATTATTCCTTGTGATTTTCTGAACATTTAAAATGTAATCCAAAAAAAAAAAAAGGAAGACATAAAACTGAAGATGCTCCTCAGCTTCCAGACTGATGCCTGGGCCCCCATGAAGTGGATGGAAGGAGGGTTTCAACAGCAACACACCTAGCACAAGCGTGAACACGTGAGCAGCACAAGTCCTGTCTGTCTCCTGTAGGACCAAGGCAGGCCTGCAATTAGGCCATCACCAGTCTGCAGCACTGAGCACAGAGAGTTACAAGCGCCTCCCAAACTCAGACGGAGCCCTCCTAACATCTATAATCATGAGGTAATGCCATAGAAACCGTAATTAACACACGTCACATACACCTTGTAAATGTCACCAAAGAAGAACACAGTTGAAAAATGCAAAATTATTCATTGCTTCCCTCACAGAGAAAACGTTTCTCACTGCACGGTTACTCTTCATTAAGAACTGATCAAACTGATGAAATCTTGCATCCTTGACTTGGTTCCCCCTGACTGTAGAATAATCAGCGAACATGATATAGGCAGGCAAGCAGAGATCATTTCTTTACCTCTCATGGACTATAGCCCATAGAACGTTCCAAAATAATGAATTCAAAATCCAAAAAGTTTGCCACTGAGGTGTTTTGTTTTTTAATACTCACTTTTCTGCATCTCCACAAAAGAGTTGTGAAGAAGTTACTAGCCAGTAAGAAATTCATTTCAGTTCAGTTCAGTAGCTCAGTCATGTCCGACTCCTTGTGACCCCATGAATCGCACCACACCAGGCCTCCCTGTCCATCACCAACTCCCGGAGTTCACTCAGACTCACGTCCATCGAGTCCGTGATGCCATCCAGCCATCTCGGCCTCATTCGTCCCCTTCTCCTCCTGCCCTCAATCCCTCCCAGCATCAGAGTCTTTTCCAGTGAGTCAGCTCTTCGCATGAGGTGGTCAAAGTACTGGAGTTTCAGCTTTAGCATCATTCCTTCCAAAGAAATCCCAGGGCTGATCTCCTTCAGAATGGACTGGTTGGATCTCCTTGCAGTCCAAGGGTCTCAAGAGTCTTCTCCAACACCACAGTTCAGAAACTCAACCCTCATCAAATGCACACCTCCCTGTCTGAGTCTCTGACAGAGGACATGTCCAAACTCTGCTTGAACCTTTCTAACTTCAAACGCCTGATCTTTGATCAGCTGCCTCGACAGATCCCTCAACTTCTCCCATCCAAGCGTCATTACATCCCCTTGGTCTGGGCTCTTCAGAATTTTCTCAAGTGAGAGACTGCCTTGGTGGTTCCACTCCTCTGACCTCCATCCCCTGATGTTCAAAGTCACCACAGCTTTCTTAGAAGTCAGTATCTGTCCTGAACATTCTAAGTCATCATATTTTTCTTAGAAGCCAGCATCTACCCTGAATAGAGCCGACGAAATGTGACCACTGAGGGAACATGCAACTATTCTGTTTTCACACTGTCTTTCAGCAAGCCCCTCGCTAATCCTGCGTCAACAATGTTACGTTTTCAAATATGTTTAAAAAGCGACTGTGACAAAAGCAGTATATATTAATGCGGCTTTCTTCACTCTGGTAACCTGAGTTTCTTTTGAACCTAAAGGCAGAGTTTATGCTCATTGATATATTGGACCTCTGTGGATTTTGCCTGTCCAGTGTATATCTACCTCCTCTTCTTCCCAGAAAAGCACCCCAACTGTGTTTGGAGAACTGCTCTAACAACCTCATCCCCAGTGGAGTAAAGTCTTGGTGGGACTGTTCCTCAAGGCGCTCACCTTGGGGATGGGCGTCAGGAGCTCTCTTCTGGGAAGGTGAGCCTTGAACTCAGGGACTCCGGCTGGGAGGAGCTGAGACAGGGAGGGACCAGCGCTGGCTTTCCATTTGCACCTTCAGCCTCAGTCCTCAGAGCTGCCCTCCCTTTTAGTACATCTCTTCAGCCAGTCTGTTTGTTTCTTAAAACACAAGGAATCCAAGACAACTGCCCAATAAGCCACAAACTACTTTGTTAAAAAGAGGCCAAAGATGGCAAAAAGCTATGGCACTCTTCACTTCTTTACTTACTGAATTAATCATTCATTCAGCCCTTTGCCCAAACACCAGTCAATAAGTCCCCACTAAGTGCCAGAAACCAGAGACACCTTCCAAGCCAGAAAAATTTTCCTGGGAAGAACTGTTCAAATAGCTTCAAATGCGCCAAATACCGGCAGCATCTGATATGTATGCACCACCTTATATTCTGAGCGTTATCAACAGGAACTGTCACACGTGCTCCTTCCAGTCAGATCTCTTTTGAAAGCAAAGAACTCCCCCTCCTCCCAAAAAAGAAAGAAAGAAATGCACCTAGTGTTTGCTTTAACTTTGGCTTTTACATGTATTTATAAAATATAAATTTAAACCAAACATATATTCTCTTTTACAAATAGTGTTTGAAAAATAAATACTGTTAACAGACATGGTTAGGTTTCCAACTGCTGCTTAGGCGTGTGTAACTGAAAGCACCTTCATCCAGCACATTTCTCAGGCAATGAAATGTCCTTACCACCCCTCACTTAGCCCTGGGATCAACACTTATCCAGTCAGTTTAGGCTTTTTGTGCTCCCTGAGAGCCTTTTCTGAGAGCATACTACCACATTTAGATAGACCTACGTTTCCACCGCCTGGGATTAAATTCCTTCTAACTCCATGTTTGTTTGTTTGTTTTCTTTTTCTGAGAGGTGTAAATTAAGGTTTTTATGTTTTTTCTTTTATTTGTTTTTTGCCGTGGTTGCTTTAACACCATCCTTATGTTTTCTGTTTTTGTTTTTGTTTTTAATTGGAAAGGAGAAGTAAAACTTTAATTGTCGACAAATGGTTTTATTACAGAGATAGAAAATGCAAAATAGTCTCTAATGAATTGTAAGTATTAATAAGTTCTTTGCAAGGTTGTTTGATATCAATATACAAGGCCAATTACATTTTTATATTTCACAGTCAACAATTATGAAAAAAACTTGAAAGATTTTATTTATAATAGCATCAAAAAGTATCAAGTTCCTAGGAATCAATCTAATAAAAGATGTGAAGGAGAACATTTGTTAGAAAAGTCTAATTATAAAGACTGAAATTTTCACAATTAGAAGATTCAATATTGATTAAATTGAAATTTCCCCCAAAATTGATTTGTATACAAACCCATTCAAAATCACAGAAGTTATTGTGTAGAAATTTATGACGTGATTCTAAATTTTTTCTCTTTTTTTGTAAATTAAATTATTTTAATTGGAGGCTAATTACTTTACAATATTGTAGTGGTTTTGCCACACATTCATGTGAATCAGCCATGGGGGTACATGTGTTCCTCATCCTGAACCTTCCTCCCACCTCCCTGCACATCCCATCCCTCAGGGTCATCCCAGTGCACCAGCCCTGAGTGCCTTGTCTCATGCATCAAACCTGGACTGGCAATCTATTTCACATATGGCAATATACATGTTTCAGTGCTATTCTCTCAAATCATCCCACCCTCACCTTCTCCCACAGAGTCCAAATGTCTGTTCTTTACATCTGTCCTTTGCTGTCTCACATATAGGGTCATCATTACCATCTTTCTAAATTATGCATTATTATACTGTATTGGTGTTTTTCTGACTTACTTCAGTCTGTATAATTGGCTCCAGTTTCACCCACCTCATTAGAACTGATTCAAATGCATTCTTTTTGATAGCTGAGTAATATTCCATTGTGTATATGTACCACAGCTTTCTTGTCTATTCATCTGCTGATGGATATCTAGGTTGCTTCCATGTCCTGGCTATCGTAAACAGCGCTGCAGTGCACACTGGGGTACACATGTCTCTTTCAATTCTGGGTTCCTTGGTGTGTATTGTGTTTTATATATAATAATTCTGTTTAACTTAAACTGTCTCCTGAAGCTTAGAAGAACTGAAGTGGGCACAGAGGTGGGAATTTCAGATCTCGCACCTCAAGGATCTAGTTCCTGGACCAGCCTCTGTCTCATCTCCCTTTGACCTTGGGTAAGTAACAAAAGCTCTCCGTGTCGAGTTTCTTCACTCATCTTGTGCACTAGACCCCAAGCTGGGCACAGTTTTTAAAAGTTCCAATTTCTGTATTTTATCCCCTATCCATTGAGCCAAAAATTCTGAGGTTAGGAAACCAAGAAAGTGTATTTTCCAAAGCCTCTCCTGGTCATTCTGGACAAACTCATCTATGGATGTGAGTTCAGGAAAAATTAAAAACATAACAAGAATGGCTAATACATATGGAGCAGCTGCTCAGTATCACCACGACTCCATCAGTTGGGGACTGTGGTTATCTTGCTTTCCTAGCTAAGGAAACTGAGGCCCAAAAACAGCAGGAAGCTTCCTTATAGGAAACCAGTCAGAAGAAGCTGGAGTCCCAGCCTAGGCAGACCATCTCCAGAGGGCCAGCTCCCTAAAACTACCCTGGACTAGACCTGGGAACAACTGTATTAGGTTATATAAATCATCCTTTTCAAATTTATTACCAGCTTTAATTTTACTCAGTAAGGTTTTATAGCTTTTGAACTGATTTCCAAAGGCTCTACTTTGTTTGGGATGTCTTAAACATATTTTAAAACAACTTACAGAGAGAATTCTTTTACCATGAAAAAAGGTTTTCTGCAAGTGTTGTTTCTATGCCCACCCGGAATACCTCCTACCAGACTTTAGCCATCTCTACTTTCATCCTCCAAGGCCCCACCAATAGGCCATCCTATCCAGGAAGTCTTAATGGCACTTTGTCACTATCAAGTAGCGTGCCAGAGCCAAATTAAGTAATTAATTAATTCCCAATCATTTTCCATCGAGTTTAGCACCCATAATTTGACCCAGAGTATATCTGAATCCTTGTGATAATATATAACATTAGAACTCTAAGGTCTGGCACACTTAGAATAATGTGGGACTCAGCTAAATTTCGGAGAAGGCAATACTCCCACTCCAGTACTCTCGCCTGGAAACTTCCATGGACGGAGGAGCCTAGTGGGCTGCAGTCCATGGGATCGCTAAGAGTCGGACACGACTGAGAGACTTCACTTTCACTTTTCACTTTCATGCGTTGGAGAAGGAAATGGCAACCCACTCCAGTGTTTTTGCCTGGAGAATCCCAGGGACAGCAGAGCCCAGTGGGCTGCCGTCTGTGGGGCTGCACAGAGTCGGACACGACTGAAGTGACTTAGCAGCAGCAGCAGCAGCAGCAGGGGCACAAAATGATATAGATTTCAAAGACTATTTCCTGGGTACAGATTTCAAAGACCACAAACAAAATAAGGATTTTTTTTTTTTCCTATTTCTATTTACCTTCTCAAGTTATGAAGAACAGCTCTAAAGATACAGTCATCTCTACCACCTCAGGAACTATTAAGAGACAGGATACCTTAAGACAGTGCAGACTGGAGGCTTATATTAAAGGACATGGCAAATTACACAGGAGTGACACCAACGCTTCAGAGGAAAATGTCTTTGGTGTCTGAGTCAGATAGCTTAGCTGCACAGTTCTCTCCCCATCACCTGAATGACCAGTGCTGGCAGCTCGGTTCATTTAGCAGCATGGGGACCTCATTAAATGCAGTGTACTCAAAAGGTCAACAATTTCTCACTGGAAAAAGGAAAAAAAGAGAAACCCCTCCAACCAAATAGCTGAATAATACTATAAATGTTAGCAAATGAGAAAATGCAGAGACGATCCTGCTGGAGGGCAGATACACGACAAAACAATAAAAGCACGGAGGGAAACTCTCTCTGGTCCAAAAGCAGGTCTTCTGGTCAAGCCATGTGTTGATTAATTAAAGATTTACCACCTATTCAGCAGGTGTACAGTTTTCAAAGAGATATAACAAAATTAAATACACTTAAACTCTTATTTCCTTTGGTGCTTCAGGACAGAGCAAGAACTCAGAAATCCAACAGGGCAAATTATCCCCTCATTTTGTGTCTCCCTAAGATCAAGTTTGAACAAAAGCTCTGCCAAGAGGAACCTTAGAAAGTTAACCCAGATAGTAAAGAATCTGCCTGCAATGCAGGAGACCCAGGTTTGATCCCTGGGTTGGGAAGATCCGTTTAGAGCAAGGAATGGCTACCCACTCCAGTATTCTTGCCTGAAGAATTTCATGGACAGAGGAGCCTGACAGGCTGCAGTCCATGGGGTCTCAGAGTCAGACATGACCGAGCGAGTAAGACTAAGATCAGATCTTAATCTTGAAAAGAGTTTTGCCACCAGGAAGCTTAGAAAGTAAACTAGGCCAGGCCTTCAGGCTACCATTTGAAAATGTCAGGGATGGAGGGTTTGTGTCCCTCCTAGTTTTAACTCAATAAATAATATATTCTATTGACTAGAAAGTTATACTGATACAAGAAAAACTCAGTTATTGGTTTCTGCAACCACAGTTTTTTTGTTTGTCTTTTTCTAAGCAGATAGTGCTAAGGTCTTTTGCTATTGCTCAATTTCTTAATAGAGTTGCTGGAAAATCAGATTTGGAAGATGGTGTGCTCAGCTGTTAGATCAATTAATTCAGGGAAAGTCATTTGGTGCTTTTAAGTGTGTTGAATTTTGAAGATGTATCCTCAAATACAGTTCCTTCATCACATCTTTGTGGTTGTCTTTAAAATTAATATTCTGATGCTAAAAAACCTACAGTAGATATAATGGGCAAAATATATTCCATAAAGTGAAAAAACACAGTGGACTGAGTAAACAATCGCTAAGCTGTTTTTATTTCTTCTTTCTAAGAGAAGGCTGTGCAATCCATTGAATACTATTTCAAGCAGGGCAGTGCATTTATAATTAGTCACTAAAAACCAACTCTTTTCTCAAACTTTCCCTACTAATGACAGCTCCTAGTGACTACCCCCACTTAAGACGTTAGGAGTCATTATGCTTTATTATTGTCCATGTCAACAAATATTACTAGGAACATGTGAATTAAATATTTGAGGCACTTAATGCATTTATTTACGAATCCCAAGAATGAATTTATTCATGGTGTTCCATATGGAGTCATGCTTCATGAAGCATTAAAAAGCCTTCTACCACATGCCTTTCTTACTTTGACAAATCTGTCAGCCTGGCTCTAGGCATGAGCGTGAATAGGTAAATCTGTAAAGACACAAGGTGAGCTAAAATAAAATTCAAGTTGTTTCCAGATGACTGCACTAATCATTCCAATTGTGCTTTTGCTGAAACATCTTCTCTGTAAAGAAACTGCAGAATCTCATGTCCACTCTGCCCAGAATATAAACAAAGTCTTCTTCAGCATAGTGTCAAGTTCAAATTACCCATAAATTTGCCATTCAGTTTGTCTTTTCTTTTCAAATCTGGGAATGATTTCTTTCAAATGATCTATTTTTGAAAAGAGGACCAAAAAATAAGGGCAGTTATTTTTTAAAACCGGTAAGTGTCTAAATCACTGAGACATTTGTGCCATGTGGAAGGGCTGACACATGGAGTGCCAATTCCTTTTTATTTCTAAATTTAATTTGTTGAGTGGGCTGGAACTCTGTAAGGCAAAAATTCTTAGGCACCTGAAATGTTTTCAAAACAACATATTAGGGCCAGATTGCATCAAATACAGAAGAACCCTGAATGATCACTGTCTCTAATGGAATTTCTGGGGAATCCTCTAAAAAATGGAGGTCACTTCACTGCTCTAATAAGTGGAGATGGGCTTCCCTGGTGGCTCAGTGGCAAAGAATCTGCCAGCAATGAGGAGACATGAGTTCAATCCCTGGGTCAGGAAGATCCCCTGGAAAAAGAAAAGGCAGCCCACTCCAGCTTTCTTGCCTGAAGAATCCCGTGGACAGAGGAGCCTGAGCAGGGGGCGGGGGGCGGGGGTCTGCAGTCCATGGGGTCACAAAGAGCTGGACATGGCTGAGCACAGCACACAGAACAAGTAGAAACGTAAGATGATATGTTTAAAATGGCACATTTAAATGTTAAAACATATTTTAAATATTTTAAAAACATGATATTTTGTCAACAGTGGGTCTCACAGAGTACTGCGATGATTCTCTGCATTTCACATTGAAAAAATTCTCAATAAAGAGAAAAATCAGAATGAAACCATTAACCTGCCAATGGAGATGAGAACCTTTGGGAAATATTTAAGACCTGCACTAAGATTTACTAGATAAAAAACTGACCATAAGGACTACAAGAAAACCTGAAATATTCAGGCAAAACATCAGGAAAATGGGGAGAATCAATGGGAGATTTCAGGAAGACAAGTTTTTCAGTAGTTCTTTTCTAAATATACTATCAGGAGCGTTAGTGATTATTGTCTCAAATGAAGCTTACGAATGACCCACTCTGATGTTCTAATGTCTTATTTCCTCAAGATACCCAGTAGATGTATTTCTGAAAAGCTTCCTTACAGACAGAACATAAAGGACAGATCTGGAGGGAAATGAGACCTATAACCATGGCAACCAGAGTAATCAAGCAGCACATTTTTCTGAGTTAGAAATAGAAAGATTCCAAACATTAGGAAAGCGGGAGTTGGAGGGATTCTGCTAACTCACTTTGGGGTGAGTAATGATTGAAAAGAGTAGGTTAGGATGGATTTGTGTAGATGAGACAGTCAAAAGGAGTTGTGGCAAAGCAACGCAGGACATCAGAACATTAGGCAGCCCACACTCACCCACCGAGCTAAGGCACAGAGTCATGTGGGCTGTGTTTGTTTAAACAAGAGGAGGATGTTCAAATTGTAAAGCCAAGCCTCAATGAGACTGAGAGAAAAGTAATGCTTGGCAAATGGGAATGCTCAAGTGAAATCAGAGGGGAGGTATTCTTCTTCCTGCTCCTCCACACAGCCTTAGTCACCTGTGGCACTGGGACAATCCTTCCAATCGGGATGATGGCTGCCTAAATGAGAGAATGACCTGAAGGTGACCGGCTCTACCTAGATTAGACAAGAGCCCTATCTAGAGAGAACAGGAGTCCTCTGTCTCAGTATGCAGAAACAAGACCTGTTCTTTCCCTGGCATCTTCTTCCAGCTCATCAGAGTATCCTCTCCCTCTCTCCCTCACCAAGTTCCTCTGCAGTATGGGTCGGTACATATTTGGGACTCTGACAAAGCTAAGAGCTGTGTTTTTTTTTTAAACATTAGCATGCATAAGAATGGCCTGGGAAGTCTGTTATAGATTTAGAAACTCGAGACTCAAATTCAGCAGTTCTAATTCACTCAGTCTGAGGTAAAACCCAAGAATCTCCATTTTGAACTGCAAGGAAGCCTGACACCTCAATTTGGCAAACACTGGCCTGATGAAACCACTCTTCCTTCTTGGAAAGATATACTCTTGCAAAACCAGATAACATCAGACAGAATCTACTTCTTCCAGACTTTGTAGAGGGAACAGAGGAGAAAGATAAACCTGTGCTTTCATTAATGAAAGGTAGTTAATATCTAGGATAATGGTTAAATTTTCCATCCTACTATTGTGACTATATCAAGCTTATCATGGAAAAACTGGAGACCTCCTATAATTAGTCATGGTGATTGTCCCCGAGAGGACATGAGTGATGTCCTTGATCTGATACAATGGTGTAGACACGAATGGGACTCTGGGAATCATGCTTGGTCTTAAGAAAGCCCTCCTTGGTAGGCAAACCATTCCAAATAGAAAGGTTTTACATACACAGTGGCCAAGTGGACCCATTTCCTTTGTGAATGAAGAAATCATCCTTGGGGACAAGTCTGAATTCTAAACTAGGGAATGCTGTGATGATCATGGCATGACCAACAGAAAGAAGGAAAGTACCTTAATGGTGGAAAGACAAGAGATGCAATAATAGGTTTCACTCCATTATCACAGGGAATTGTCTTTGCAACTATTTGACTTCTGCTTCGATTGCTTTAAGGAAATCTGTGGATATATGACATATTTCAACTAGAAAAATTATGGGATTTTTACACCACTGAAAAAGAGAAACACATGCAACTATTATAGAAAGTCAGTAAGATTTTCACATGTTCACATTTCTAAATACTCTAGATGAGTTGTTATTTGGCTGAATTTTTGTGCAGAATATGAGTATCAAGTCCTGAACTGTTTTGTTAACTAAGTCTGGCTTTGCATATAACAGAGTTGATCCTCTGACTTGTGAAGCACCAAGAAGAAACAGAGAAATGAATAAGGACACTTTTTGAGATTTTTAAAATACAGGAGATTATCCTTCTGTCTTTGGTAGCTTCATTATTCTTGCCCTACACTCCAGGCAGTGTTATTCTGACAGTCTTAGATTCTGAACTCCTAGAAAATCAAAATTACACCATTTTTTAGCTTTGCATTTTATCTTAAAAGGGTTATAAGAAATATGCACTAATGATCAAAATACTCCAGACTGATTTCCATCCTACAGCTATGACCTAGACATATAAGTTTCCCCCTACAACAGGCAATTGGAGGAGAAATAAATAACAAGCACTCACTTCAATTGTAAGTGAACTATTCATTTAGATGTTATCTGTTGCTTCCTAGATTACCTTCAAGACAGTAGATCTTGATAGCACATCTAGAAAACAAGTTTACTAGCTACAGAGGAGACTAGTTGATATTTTCCAAAGTGCATTTATACCTTGTTTCCCCACTTACTCTAAAGTACTATTCTAAGGCAACTAGAACAGAAAATAATATTCAAAATGGGAATGAATGGAGGAAGCTTAGAGTAAAGGAAACGACGTGCTTTGTACAAACTAGTGAAGGTAGAAGTGAGTCTAGAATTCTGATCTCTGGACCCCTATAAGCCCCGGCCAAGTGTCTTACTTTCCCACATCTTTTATCAAATTTCCCCCTCCCAAGCATTTATCATTAAGCATGTATCAAGCATTTACTATGTGACAAACATCTAGTTTAGTGCCCCTGTAAAACCCCTTCTTGTCTTTGACTGTCCTCTGTGGGCTCCCTGGTAGCTCAGGTGGTGACGAATATGCCTACCAGTGCAGGAGTCCTGGGTTCAATCCTTGGGTTGGGAAGATCCAACTGGAGAAGGGGATGGCAACCCACTCCGCTATTCCTGCCTGGGAAATCCCATGGAAGAAGAGGCCTGGCAGGTTACAGACTATGGGGTCTCAAAGAGTTGGACACAATCTGAGTGACCAACACACTTCCAAGAAGGCCACCCCTTGTCTGTGCAAATAGAGGGATGGGCGAGATTTTCTCTGAGGTTTCCTTCTAACCAACAAGCCCTGTAGTTTGTTTTCAACAGACAGCAAAAAGGAGGAAGAGACAAGTTATTCAGTTCATCATCAGAAAGTCTGCCTCAACAAGTTCCATTTTTCTATCCAGAGAAGTTGAAAGACCTGGCATCCTCACCTGTTTCTGCTGGGCTAATTATTTCTGTGTAATAAGAAATACTGGATTTCTTAATGATACATTGTAATAAAGGGCTGTGAGAGCCAGAGTGTGTACTTGTTCTGACCACTTGTCATGCTGATGGCTTGAAATCATTTATTTCTCTTAGTCACTATGTTAATGCCCAAGTTTGCACGGGTTCCGTGACATGAATCAGCGGTTTAAACAGAAAAGAGATCAGATCCTTATTAACCCCAGTCATCTTCTGAGACACCCTCTCACAAATTTTTTTTTTAAAAATCCAACAAAAAGCAGATGCAGCCTAATCTGTATTAGGTCCTCATCTCAATCATTTCAGAAGAAATTGCTCTGACCTAGTACAATTCTGATGTCAAGTCCATTTGTATATAACAAGTTCAAATACTTTCCCAACAAATGCCTATAAGGAAAGCCTGTTTCATGTATTTGTTGTCATGTAAGATCTGGCTTCAGAGGGTTTAGCTTATACCTCTGAGAAGGTGGACTGCCTACACTGTCAAGTATCCTTGACTTTTCAAAATATTTTCATGCTTTTGATCTCAACAGACCCTCACTACAATCCAAGGATATAAACGGAACAGCTGTAAATGAGAAAGGTGCAGCATTTGTATAGGACCCAAGGGGTCCATAGGGAGCAGTGGATAGTCTTAAGCCAGACTGTCAATGATAGAGACAGAAGTCAGACCTGGCACCCCTAACTACCTTCACCAGGACCATGATTTCACCCAAAATCAGGTGGATGTTACACAGGACACAGGAGCTTAGCCTCTAGGCTCTGATTCAGGCCTCCCATCAACCAATCGCCCCATCCTTCCTCTTCCCTGGTGTCACCCCTCAGCCATCTGATTCATACTCTGGAGCTGGGCCAGTGGCCAGATGTGAGTAAGCAGGGTGTTTAGAGTCTGAGGCGATGTCAAGGTTCCTGTACACACTTCTACCCAACTCAATGGCAACTCAAATGCCACACCAGAAAAGAAGCATGAGAACATCCAAGATGGTTCTTGGGTTTTTGAGAACGGCTACTTGGATATCTTCTTTCACACATTACAACTTTTTCCAAGAAAACTCTGGAGGGGCCCCCCAAAGTAGACACTGTAAGCATGAGCCCAATGCGAGAGTTAAAATCAGCCACTTGAAAGTGAGTGGCAAAGAATTCACACACACCACACTTCTGCTCACCCATGAATAGCCAATGCCTATAGTAGGGGCCTCTGCAAAACCAGAGCCGCCTGAGGCCCAGGTCCTTGCAGGTCCCTGTCAGATCTGTAAGAAAGCCTTCCACGGAGAAGCACAGTAAACAGCATGCTTCCCCGAGGTGCCATGCTGTTGCCTCCATCTCCTTCCACCACGGCGAGAAGCCCAGGAGTTCTTCTAATGGAGTCAGAATCATTCAGCTCATGAGTTATCCTGTCACAGCTAGTGACATGCTCCAAGGAATCATTCAAAGTTAATACAAGTCTAAGTTTAAGAACATAACGGAATCCAAACACAGTTTCCTTGCTGGAGCTGGTGGCGGGAGCAGAGAGAGGCGTTGTGGGCTCAATAACCTGATAAGAAATATGCTCCTTCAGCTGCCCCTAGGAGGGCACAGTTCCCTTGGAGCCCATTAAAACACGGGAATCGTTCCTTCCATGTGTGAGAAAGTTTTAAAAGGAAAAATCTGCATTTCCAACCGTGGTGTCTGGAGCCAGAGACAAGACAAACTTCACTTTGCCAACTGTGTATTATCCTGTCATCGCTCCTTGATGAGACATTTAGTTAGGAGTCCACTTCCCTGGCGGTTGTTAACACTCTGAACACTCTGCAGCGGAGGGGACGTAGAGCAATGTATGGCTGTGGAGCCCTCCTTGTCCACAGACTGAGTTGCTCATCTGGACACACAAATGATATGCCTGTTTGTGACGGCAGTTGGCCATAATGGCCCACTTATGTTAACATGTCAAATACAAACTTTAACAAAAATTATTCATGATTTACTGTGGGAGAAAGCCAGGGTTGACAGCTAGCCCCTTTCTTTCTAGATAAGCGAGATCATGACTGGGGCAGCCAGCGTTAATGATAACCACTGCATATTTTAAGCAGCTTTCTGTCACTGGTAAAACAGTATTCTAAATTATGTTTCACCTGAGACCAATAATATGGGGAGTGAGTCACGAGCCTCTGTTCCCCTTTGTACAAAGTAGATTGTCTGCTAGCAATCCCAAAGGCTCACCTGTAGTTAAAGCCAAGAGCTGCTCTCTGAAGCCGTCAGGGTTGCTCATCATGCCCAGAAGAATGGTCCCCACAGACCTAGAGTCAGCTGCTTCCCTGGACTGGGCACCCACTGAAAAGCAAGGTTTGTACATTTGGAAACAGGAAATGAGCCCACTGTAACCTCACTGCATACTGACTGAGGACAGGGTCTTATGAGTTTAAGAAAGAAGGGAGATGTGGTGTTTTTTCTTTTTTTTTTAAGTGAAGTATCGCTGATTTACAATTTTGTACCAATCTCTGCTATACAGGAAAGTGACTCAGTTATAGACACACATAATTTTTATATTCCTTTCCATTATGGTTTATCATAGGATATTTTTTTATTTATTTATTTATTATTATTTTTTGTATTTATTTATTTTTTTACACGTATTGAATATTGTTTCCTGTGCTACAGTGTAGGATCTTGTTGTTTATCCACTCTAAATCTAGTAGTTTGCATCTACCAGCCCCAACTCCCAGCCCATCCCTCTCCCATCCTGCCTTCCCCTTGGCATCCACAAGTCTGTTCTCTGTGTCTAAGAGTCTGTTTCTCTCTTGTAGATAAGTTCATTTGCCATACTTTAGACTCCACATATAAGTGATATCATGTGTTATTTGTCTTTTTCTTTCTGACTGACTTCACTTAGTGTGATAACCTCAAGTTGCATTCAGGTTGCTCCAAATGACATTATTTTTTGTTTGTTTGTTTAAGAACTAGCAGTATTCCAGAGTGTGTATGCGCGTGCACGCATGCGTGTGTACATACACATCTTCTTTATCCATTCATCTATCAATAGAACTTTAGGTTGCTTCCATGTCTTGCTATTGTAAACAGTGCAGCTCTGAACATAGAGGTGCACGGATCTTTCTGAACTATGTATTTGTATATATTTGTCTGGGTATATACCCAGTGGTAGGACTGATGGATCATATGTTAGCTCTATTTTCCGTTTTATGAGAAACCTTCATTCTGTCTTCCATGGTGGCTGTACCAACTTAAGAATGCATTCCCACCAAGAGTGTAGGCGGGTGAAGGGAAACTGGTTTTCAGGCTGCCTCACTGGCACTGTGCCCGTCTGCCTCCATGACTGGATCAGCTTCACTTCTTGCACCTCTTTCTCACTCAGCCCCCCTCCTCCACATAGACTCATCTGCAGGAATCCTGATGGAGGATACAAGAGGAATTAGTTGGCCCCACTGTGAAAGGAAGCACCTTCCCCCCATTCTTGGTCTACTCTCTTTCCCCCCTGGGGTGAATGATGAACTGATACCATCAGGAGATGCAAAGAGCCTGAACTCCTGAATAAACGCAGGAAGAAGAATTTCTGTGTGCTTGCACTGAAATTTACCTGAGCACAAAGCAAACCTGTCCAGGGATAATTCACTAAGAAGGGGGATTTATTGGTTGCTAACACATGATAAAAGCGTACAACCCTCTTCCTCTGGACCCCCACCAAGCACCATCAATTATCTAGCACGACATATGTGCTGTCATTTCAAAGAGCAATCCTACCCTTTAAAATCTTTCTCAATCATTAGTCTTCATTTTACTCCTGGCAGCTCGCCACCACCCACTGAAATGCTGGCCATCCCTTCACAATGCAATGGGGTCAGTAAGAAATGAAATGAATCAAAGCTTCTGGCTGCACCCCAGCAAGTCAGCTGCAAGTACAGCCAGTCTTAATTGATGGGGCAACTTACTGAGTCTCTAAATTAAAACATTCGATTTGAGCCACATGACAGCCCCAGGATCTGCCTGACCTCTCTATGGAGCTCAGAGGTGGTGACATCGGAATACAGCAGGCAGCATCGAGTCCATCTGTTCTGTAATTAAGGTCCTTAGTCACCCTCCAGGGATTGGTGCCAAAGCTTTGACTTGAGACACAGGGCAGATAAAATGTTAATTGCAATCGTGTAGGAGGACACACAGGGTAGGAGTTGTGCTTCTCACCTGCATCAGTCAGATTTCAAGAAGGTAGCATCTAAGGTTTGATCGCTCTATTAGCATTCTGACTGTGCCTTCCAAGCCTGTGATGTCTATGAGATTCTCTCCCCTAAACAGTCAGTTAAGAAGAGAAAGTGCCTAGTAGGTAATGGCAATGGGGCTCACAAACGGTGGTAACTTACATGATTGGGGGTGGGGGGTCTTAGAGAGAGAGAGTTACTACTACCATGCTTCCTACCTTAAGCCTGGCTGGATGCTTGTAACCTAATCATGTCATGCACAGAGCATCAAAGAGCATGTGTTCTTTTAAATATGGGCCATTAGAAAATATCCATAGGAAGATATTTCCTCATTAATGTGTAAGCATTTTGCTCCTGAGTATATCCCTCAGTATTGAGGAATCAATAGATGCATTCTTAAAAGGGGACCTTGGCTCATCCCTACACCCTCAGAGGAGAATTAAGCTACATCTTCTGACAGCAGTGTGCTGGCCTTCCCCATCCCCGTCTGTGATCCCACTGTGGTCACACCCTTCCTATGGATAAATTAAGGATGTCAAATATATGACATCTGAGTACCATCCTATCTTCACTCCCTCAGATCCAGGGAATCAGTCTCTGCACCCTTCTCCAACCAAGTTGTCCAGATAACTTCTGCTAATTGGCCAAGGCTCATAAAAGAGATGAAATCATGGTTCATTCAGATACTAAATACTGTGTTTCTTTTTATTCTAATAAGTGCTTTTTCTGCTAATAAGTAGTCCACTGGTACTCATCTCTCTCCCCATCCCCCAGGTTCTCCCCAACATCTGCTCACAGGAAGTCAATCCACCTTCATTATTTACTCAATTCAACTCAGTTCTGACACTACTTCGCCAGAGAAGCATCAGATTCCACAAGTTAAAGATTTAGTCCTACAAGACTGTCCCCCTACCCCCGACTCCCCCAATTTCAGCAGCCAGTTGCAAGTCCAGGTTGTCACCTGTGCTTCTGACCCTGATAAACTGGCTATAAACCCAAGGTTCCCAAGACCTCCTCTTTGAGAGGAATTAGTTTGCTAAACAGGCTCACAGAGCTCATCTTACATCACAGAAGCATCTTACTTATTAGATTACCAGATTATTATAAAAGGATGTAACTCAGGAACTTCCCAGGTGGTGCTGTGGTAAAGAATCCACCTGTCAACAGAGGAGATGCAAGAGATGCAGATTCCATCCCTGGGTCGGGAAGATCCCCTGGAGGAGGACATGAGAACCCACTACAGTATTCTTGCCTGGAAAATCCCATGGACAGAGGAGCCTGGTGGGCTACAGTCTCCAGGGGGCCACAGAGTCAGACATGACTGAGCACACATGCATGCACATAACACAGGAACACCCAGGTGGGAAAGATCAACAGAAAAGGGTATACAGGAAGTATGTGGAGCTTCCTTGCCTTCTCCTGGCACATCGTGCTCCCCAAATCTCTGAGTGTTCACCAGCCAGAAGGTTCTCTGAACCCTGTCCTTCTGGGTGTTTACGGAGGCCTTCCACACATACACACATAATTCCACTGCACAGTCATTGTTGATTAAATCACTGTCCATTAGCAATTGATTCAGCCACCAGCCCCTCTTCCTTCCTAGAGGTCAAGGGCTGGAACTGAAAATTCCAGCCCTGTAGTCACATGGTTGACTCCTTAAGCAACCAGTCCCCATCTGAAAATTACCTCATTAATACAGCACCTTTACTGCTATGATAACTTAGGAAATTCCTAGGGATTTAGGAGCTCTATTCCATTAAGGCAGAGGAAGACTACAAATACATTTATTATACATCGCAACAGCACAGCACAGTTCCCAACAATGAGGGCAGGGAAAGTTGGTATACGCTATAGGTTTTCATACACTGCTAAAATCATGTTGAAGATGTCTACATTTTCTTCCATAGAAGTAAAGAGGCTAAAAGACGGAGGTTGGAATCTTGGGCATGTCTTATGTAAGCTATGTGGGGAAAAACCAGTGAAATGAAGATAAGTCTGTTGTTTTCTGAGAACAATAACTGAAAATTTGAACCTGCAGAACTCTGCCTGGAGCCTTGTTGATGCTGCATAAATAAAGTCCAGCTTTGAAAGGAGAAGAGAAGCAGTAAGCCCACAGTCCTGGCTCTCCAAGGGCTAAAGCATAGCAAGATTGAAATCCTTGAGCAACAGATGATGTCAGCAGTTTTAACCAATGAAAACAGTTTCAACCAATGAAATCCTTCAGTACCACAGAGGATACGAATGAGGTGGGAGCAAGCCAAGTGGCTCAAGATGTGAGAATACTTGTCAGCAGATAAGCACTGTGGGGAATGAGCTCTGGAGGTCCACTTATGGCTCCTATAGTCTTGAAGAGAAACTCCACACTTCTAAGTATGACCCACCAGGTAGCGATTCCTTCAGTTTCTTGAGTATTGTCTGTTGTGACTCTCTGCCTCTTACGGCAGCTCCTCACTGCTTGTAACTCTGCATCCCACGGTGCCCCCCTTCCTGGGCCCTCTGTTCATACTCTGCCCTCCATCTGCAACCCCTTCCTCCCCGCTTTTTCCACCAGTCTCCAATTTTCCAGCTTGATCCCCTGTCTTTTAAAACTTAGTCACTTCCAGGCACCTCCCAGAGGCTGTGCTCCACACTTTTTCCATGTGCCCTATAATTTATTGAGCATAGGCTCCATCACTGTACCTCCTGTCCTGCCCATTGATGGTCCATTTCTCAACCTGTCTTCCTGTCTAGATGACTATCAACAGGGGTCATGGCCCACTCCTGTATCTTTAGCATTGCAGTTCCAGTGCCAGCACTGTGTATGATACAGAGAGGGTGGGAACGGGTTACTGGGTGAATGGACCAAGTGAATGAGGAATGACTGAATGATACGTGTGTGCCTCAGACATGACACGGGAAGTGGCAAAAGAAGGGAAACCATAACTTACAGACATTCTGATATCCACTCCAACTAGCCCATCCATAGAAAGGAAAGGGCACAGGTGACTATATGCAGTAAACCCATTAAGACTAGAGTTGCTGGGGTTATTGGACCGCTCCGACCCCCTCACTGAACACCCCCTCACCTGGCCCGCCTAGGTCTGAGTATGATACAGTTTCCCCACCTTGATATGGCCTTTAAGTTATATACGTGTGTTTTTATCTCTTTTGACATGGAAATGGTGCTCAAACACTAATCACGTTAGACTGTTTGTCACTTCAGTCAACACCAGTGGTGAAGCTACGCCCACCCAGCCTCAGTTCCCCATCACCCCTGACAACACTGCACTGATAAGGACTGACACGAGACGCGGCTAGCATACGCACACCACTCGCTCCCGGCCAAGCAGAAGATTCAGCTAATAAGCACCACGGGAGCGGAGAGGAGGAGGGTAGTTTCCCAGGATTTATGCCTGGAATCGGAAGGGTAGGTGCAAACTGCGTTGCAGGCAACATCGTGGTACAAACAGAATTAAGTCGTGTAGTATTTTTCTTGAGTCACTGAACCCATACTCTTTCCTCCCTGACATAATAACTGCATATCACAAATACTCAGTTCACATTACAGTCTTGCTTTCCAAAGGCCAGTTGATCCCTTTTACACCACAGAGGAGTCAAATGGGAGCTGTAGGAGACTGAAGAATGTCTGTTTTATGACTCTCCGAAAGCTTGTCAATTCAGCCTGTTTGTCATCATGCCTACTTTCTCCCACTGACATATTTAACAAATGTCTGCTGTGTCCATCTGCACAAAAACACAGTGGAACCACTGGGGGCACCATGGAGTCAACACGTAAAGAGCAAGACAGGCCTGGGATGGGGAACTAACATCTGAAATTGAAGCCAATGAGGGACTTCCCTGGTGGTCCAGGGGCTAACACTCCATGCTCCCAATGCAGGGGCCCCAGGTTCAATCCTTGGTCAGGGAACTAAATCTCACAGGCCAGCAACTAAGAGTTTGTATGCCACAATGAAGATCAAAGGTCCCATGTGCCATGACTAAGACCTGAAGAGAGAGTCTCAGTCTCTCAGCCGTGTCCAGCTCTTGGTGACAACTATGAACTGTAGCCCGCCAGGCTCCTCTGTCCATGGAATTCTCCGGGCAAGAACAGTAGAGTGGGTTGCCATTTCCCTCTCCAGGGGATCTTCCTGATCCAGGGAACGAACCTGGGTCTCCTGCACTGCAGGCAGATTCTTTACCATCTGAGCCACCAAGGAAGCCCAGCTAAGACCTGGCACAGCTAAATAAATAATTCCTAAAAAATAATTTTTTAAAAATGAAGCCAATAGGATTCTTAGATTAAAAAAAAAAAAAAAAAAGATGGCCAAGGAAAGATTGATTGATTGATTGACGTGGACCATTTTTAAAGTCTTTATTGAATTTATTACAACACTGTTTCTGTTGTTTATGCTTTGGCTTTTTGCCCATGAAGCATATGGAATCTTAGCTCCCTGACCAGGGACTGAACCCTCACTGCCTACATTGGAAGGCGAAGTCTTAACCACTGGACCAACAGGGAAGGCTCCCGTGGCCATTCTTTAGGAGTGTTCCCTTGAACCTTGTGGTTTCAAACTGGGATAACAACATTTGCAATAGGAAGTGCCAAGTTTCTGTTCTGCCTTTCCCGAAAGGCAGATAGAAGCAGCCTCTGATGCAAGCAGAGATCTTTACCCAGGAGGCAACAATTGATTCATTCATGAATGAATGATGTAGCAGCACTGACCAGGTAGTCTGGTAAGAAAACTAGGAGAAATGGAAAGGTTATGAAGGACCTTTAGGAGCTTCAGAGATTTGACAGCAACAAGAGATGTTAGAAAGGTACATGAATTATTAATGTGTAATAAAATTAATAGTGATTAATAGCAGAGTGGCATTTCATACTAACACCTGGTACTAGATGTCATAGCTGGGAGAGAATTTAAATGGCTGGAGAAATGATTTATAAGGACTTGAGTAGGTGATGTAAGCCTAAGGGTGTAGGACCAGGATGTCTGAGAAGAGCAAAAGAAACAGGAAGGAATTCATGCTTCTCCCAAGGGCGAAAAGATGAGTGAGAAGAAAAGAAAAAGGGGAAGGTAGGTCAAGTCTGTGCAGGATAATCTCCCTTTCTTAAGAACCTAATGATGTTGTGACATCCATCAGAGTCACCGTCAGGGGATGACACAGGCATCGGAATCTTGGGAACCATCTTCGAATTCTGCCTACACTAGGGCTTTCTCTGCTTTTCCCACATGACTAACCGCCTACTGTAGCCTTAAAGGTCTACAAAGACCATCTCAAGCTAACCTCAAAATGCAGTTAACTGATGAACCCAGCCCTCCAGTACGTATTACACAAATGAGCAAGGTGTTAGGCTGTTTCCTATCCTAAGAGTTGCCCGATTAATGAAGCTTTAAAAGTACACAGGGTCAAAAGTCAACATTTTACCATCTGCAACCCCTTCCTCCCCGCTTTTTCCACCAGTCTCCAATTTTCCAGCTTGATCCCCTGTCTTTTAAAACTTAGTCACTTCCAGGCACCTCCCAGAGGCTGTGCTCCACACTTTTTCCATGTGCCCTATAATTTATTGAGCATAGGCTCCATCACTGTACCTCCTGTCCTGCCCATTGATGGTCCATTTCTCAACCTGTCTTCCTGTCTAGATGACTATCAACAGGGGTCATGGCCCACTCCTGTATCTTTAGCATTGCAGTTCCAGTGCCAGCACTGTGTATGATACAGAGAGGGTGGGAACGGGTTACTGGGTGAATGGACCAAGTGAATGAGGAATGACTGAATGATACGTGTGTGCCTCAGACATGACACGGGAAGTGGCAAAAGAAGGGAAACCATAACTTACAGACATTCTGATATCCACTCCAACTAGCCCATCCATAGAAAGGAAAGGGCACAGGTGACTATATGCAGTAAACCCATTAAGACTAGAGTTGCTGGGGTTATTGGACCGCTCCGACCCCCTCACTGAACACCCCCTCACCTGGCCCGCCTAGGTCTGAGTATGATACAGTTTCCCCACCTTGATATGGCCTTTAAGTTATATACGTGTGTTTTTACCTCTTTTGACATGGAAATGGTGCTCAAACACTAATCACGTTAGACTGTTTGTCACTTCAGTCAACACCAGTGGTGAAGCTACGCCCACCCAGCCTCAGTTCCCCATCACCCCTGACAACACTGCACTGATAAGGACTGACACGAGACGCGGCTAGCATACGCACACCACTCGCTCCCGGCCAAGCAGAAGATTCAGCTAATAAGCACCACGGGAGCGGAGAGGAGGAGGGTAGTTTCCCAGGATTTATGCCTGGAATCGGAAGGGTAGGTGCAAACTGCGTTGCAGGCAACATCGTGGTACAAACAGAATTAAGTCGTGTAGTATTTTTCTTGAGTCACTGAACCCATACTCTTTCCTCCCTGACATAATAACTGCATATCACAAATACTCAGTTCACATTACAGTCTTGCTTTCCAAAGGCCAGTTGATCCCTTTTACACCACAGAGGAGTCAAATGGGAGCTGTAGGAGACTGAAGAATGTCTGTTTTATGACTCTCCGAAAGCTTGTCAATTCAGCCTGTTTGTCATCATGCCTACTTTCTCCCACTGACATATTTAACAAATGTCTGCTGTGTCCATCTGCACAAAAACACAGTGGAACCACTGGGGGCACCATGGAGTCAACACGTAAAGAGCAAGACAGGCCTGGGATGGGGAACTAACATCTGAAATTGAAGCCAATGAGGGACTTCCCTGGTGGTCCAGGGGCTAACACTCCATGCTCCCAATGCAGGGGCCCCAGGTTCAATCCTTGGTCAGGGAACTAAATCTCACAGGCCAGCAACTAAGAGTTTGTATGCCACAATGAAGATCAAAGGTCCCATGTGCCATGACTAAGACCTGAAGAGAGAGTCTCAGTCTCTCAGCCGTGTCCAGCTCTTGGTGACAACTATGAACTGTAGCCCGCCAGGCTCCTCTGTCCATGGAATTCTCCGGGCAAGAACAGTAGAGTGGGTTGCCATTTCCCTCTCCAGGGGATCTTCCTGATCCAGGGAACGAACCTGGGTCTCCTGCACTGCAGGCAGATTCTTTACCATCTGAGCCACCAAGGAAGCCCAGCTAAGACCTGGCACAGCTAAATAAATAATTCCTAAAAAATAATTTTTTAAAAATGAAGCCAATAGGATTCTTAGATTAAAAAAAAAAAAAAAAGATGGCCAAGGAAAGATTGATTGATTGATTGACGTGGACCATTTTTAAAGTCTTTATTGAATTTATTACAACACTGTTTCTGTTGTTTATGCTTTGGCTTTTTGCCCATGAAGCATATGGAATCTTAGCTCCCTGACCAGGGACTGAACCCTCACTGCCTACATTGGAAGGCGAAGTCTTAACCACTGGACCAACAGGGAAGGCTCCCGTGGCCATTCTTTAGGAGTGTTCCCTTGAACCTTGTGGTTTCAAACTGGGATAACAACATTTGCAATAGGAAGTGCCAAGTTTCTGTTCTGCCTTTCCCAAAAGGCAGATAGAAGCAGCCTCTGATGCAAGCAGAGATCTTTACCCAGGAGGCAACAATTGATTCATTCATGAATGAATGATGTAGCAGCACTGACCAGGTAGTCTGGTAAGAAAACTAGGAGAAATGGAAAGGTTATGAAGGACCTTTAGGAGCTTCAGAGATTTGACAGCAACAAGAGATGTTAGAAAGGTACATGAATTATTAATGTGTAATAAAATTAATAGTGATTAATAGCAGAGTGGCATTTCATACTAACACCTGGTACTAGATGTCATAGCTGGGAGAGAATTTAAATGGCTGGAGAAATGATTTATAAGGACTTGAGTAGGTGATGTAAGCCTAAGGGTGTAGGACCAGGATGTCTGAGAAGAGCAAAAGAAACAGGAAGGAATTCATGCTTCTCCCAAGGGCGAAAAGATGAGTGAGAAGAAAAGAAAAAGGGGAAGGTAGGTCAAGTCTGTGCAGGATAATCTCCCTTTCTTAAGAACCTAATGATGTTGTGACATCCATCAGAGTCACCGTCAGGGGATGACACAGGCATCGGAATCTTGGGAACCATCTTCGAATTCTGCCTACACTAGGGCTTTCTCTGCTTTTCCCACATGACTAACCGCCTACTGTAGCCTTAAAGGTCTACAAAGACCATCTCAAGCTAACCTCAAAATGCAGTTAACTGATGAACCCAGCCCTCCAGTACGTATTACACAAATGAGCAAGGTGTTAGGCTGTTTCCTATCCTAAGAGTTGCCCGATTAATGAAGCTTTAAAAGTACACAGGGTCAAAAGTCAACATTTTGTTGTTGCTAATTTGCTGTCACATTTTGACTAGGACAGAAATCCATCATATTATAAGAATACATAAAGAAGCACATGGGATGATAATTTATCAAGATCACCAGGAGGATCCAGAACACACTTGCTCATGCAATTTGGTGACTCTTCCCAGGGAACTCACAGAGATGAGATTCTCTAAACAGAAAGTGTTTCACAGATTTTGCTGTCAGATCAATTGCTGCTAAATGAAAATGTGAAAAGCCCCCCTCAAATTAAATACTGAGGTTATCAGCCCTCCCCTCCTCCAGAGTGGTTAAAGAAAACTCTGTATTCACCCTCAGCTCTCCCACCTCCCAGCCTACAGCTGGGAGACCTCCCACTCTCCTTTGGAGAGACTCTCATCACCAAACTGTTTTATTTGAATTTGTCATTGCAATATTAAAGAAGGGGCAGAAAGATGAAAGACTGAGAGGGAGCCAGGAATGGCAAAGTCCTCTATAAGAAAGACTAAGTCAATCTATAGAATTAAAAGCTGGCAGAGAAGGAAGAGTTAAGAGAGGGAAAACTGTGCAAGCTGAAAGCGAAAAACAGGGGGGCTTAGAAAATGTGATACTCTGGAGAATAGGGGATAAGAAGAATTAGGAAGAAGAAAATAAAATACATGAGGAATTTTATTTAAGAGTTCCAATTGGAGTACTTTGTAGATTCAACTGAGAGATTAGCATTATAGATTAGAATTCTTTAGGAAAATAATTACTCTTGGCTCTTTGGAGATCATACCATACAGATACATTCTAGGTCTTGTGTAAATTTTTTTTTCCCTAAATACTCTGTATTTTAATATCTTCTGGAGAAAAAAGCATACCCTTGATTCACTATAAATAAGTGCTTTGAAATCTGTGAAACCTGTAAGTAAAATTGTGTGTGAATATATTTTTGTTGAAAAGTATTCCATAACTTTCACAAGAGTCTGAAAAGGTAATGATTCCAAAAATATTGTGGAAAAGATAACATGACTATGGAAAGAACATCAGAGAAGTCCCGCATTCTTCTGAAGAAGATAACCAGAGGGTTATCTTTATAGCAAAGGACTCAGACAATCTCAGGCATGCATAGCCCTGAAAATGTCTCACCAGCTTCATAGTTACACATGTGATGCATATCTAACAGATATGTCATAAAAATGTATCCAATCTCTGATCAGATTAATAAAGCTGGACTCAGTAGACATTCCATTGTCTCTCTTTTTTTTTTTTTTTTTTTTGTGAGGAGTCTCCATTGTCTCTTAATAACAGTTCCTGGTAGCCTCCGAGATGGCAACCAACGATGCTTGCTTTCCCACCTGTGCTTCCCAGGTGGCACAGTGGTAAAGAATCTGCCTGCCAATACAGGAGACACGCAAGACGGGGTTTTGATCCCTGGGTTGGGAAGACCCCTGGAGAAGGAAATGGCAACCCACTCCAGTATTCTTGCCTGGAAAATTCCCTGGACAGAGGAGCCTGGCGGGTATAGTCCATTGAGCCACAAAGAGTTGGCCGTGGTTGAACACACACAATGTGCATGCTCGATTTCTGGTTTTCACACCCTTTTGTGGTCTCCTTTCACACTGAATCTTGGGCTCGCAAAGAGTTGGACACGACTGAGCGACTGAACTTCACACTGAATCAGGGATAGAACACATCAGAAGCTACTGAGGCTAGGTCACAAAAGACACTGTGGACTGCTCATTCTGGAAAAGCTGGCCACCATGGCAAGGGGGCACTCAAATTGCCCTATAGGAAGTCTGCATGGAGAGGAACAGAGGCCTCCCAGCAAGAGTCAGGATCAACTCATCAGTCACGTGAATGAGCCAAACTGCAACTGAATCCTCCAGCTCCAGTCGACACTTTGAATGATGGCAACCCTGGCTGACATTGACTGCAATCTCATGACATATCTGAGCCAGACCTGTCCAGACTTGCTGTTCCAGGACACCTGACCCATAAACTGTAACAGAAAATAAAGTAGCATTCTTTATGCCGCTGAATTTTGGAGTAACTTGTAATCCAGTATTTAGCTGGTTAACACATAGGCCAACCTGCAGAGTTGGTACTCAACGATCGGTTACAAACACTGGTATTTGTTGGGCTACTTCCTGCAGGCCTACACTTGCCCAGCTTCAAGACTGAAGAAAGAGCCTATAGTGGAAACAGAAGCATCCAGGGTTTAAGGGATGGGGCGGGGGCGGTCTTACACGCCTGAAGCAAGGTCCCTGAGTGACACCCTAACATGTGCGACAGACAGTGGGCAGGACACATCAGCAGTCTTTGCTCCCAAGAGGAAGGGGAGGTTGCCAGTTGCAGGGGAAATCAACACCTTGGCTCCTTGGTTAGGAAAACTACCAGAGAGGCATGTTCCTCACTACCCCTTTGATAAGAACAGTCACTGGCTGGGACCTGGGGCAAGTATGTGGGAAGGTCCATCAGGTGAGTTGGGTGTAGGTGAAGCAGGCACCAGTTAAGCAGGGTGTGTACAGAGAGCAAGAGAACACCCATCTTGAGTGGCCTGACTACAATATTCAATCAAATATAAACAGAAGGAAAATTCTAGTTAAGAAAAAAAAATGTTGGGGGAGTGTACTAATGCTGGATGGTAACAGTGCCCTAACTTACATAGAAAGCAGCACACTTTTAACACTGGTGAATAATGATGTTTATTTTCTTCTGGTTACTGTGGGAAATTGCAACACATATTTCCTCCTGAAATATCCATGTAAGCACAGATAGGTTCCTCTAACTCCCACTACCTTCTTAAACAATCCATTCTCTTTTCACATTGTTTGTCTTTATAATGACCAAGGGGATAGATTATGGTAATGTTTAGCGGGAGTTAAAGACAGATGAAAGATGAAGGTTGACAGTATCTTTGGTGACACGCGTGAGCGCAGTCATTTCAGGTGTGTCCAGCTCTTTTCAAATCCAGAGAACACAGCCCACCAGACTCCTCTGCCCGTGGTATTTTCCCATAAAGAATGCTGAAGTGGGTGGTCATTCCCTTCCCCAAGGGATCCTCCCAACCCAGGGCTCAAACCCACATCTCCTGGCTCTCATGCACTGCACGTGGACTCTTGATCGCCGAGCCACTGAGGAAGCACTCTTTGGTGATATAATAATGAAAATCATCAAATTGTTATTACTACTCAATAGAATGTGTTTAAGTCATAAACTGAAATGCATTCACTGCATTCCTTGCTTAATATGATATTCACTATAATCAAAGAAATAATAAGCATGAAAACCTATTTATGTCTGAAAGGAATAAACATCATGGCCTCATAAGAACAACTGAGGGATCTCAATATTTCCCCCTCATACTTAAAGCAATTAACTATGAACCAACTAGGAAGAAATATAATTTAAAATTATATACATCAAGGAAAAACTCATAAATAATGGACTGTGTAAAGTAGGTCATTAACGACTGGTCATTTCCAAGGTCTTGCTAAACAGATAAAATATTACTGACAATATGAGGAATTACAGTCCTTCACTGTTGCAGTACTCTGCTAATGACAAGCTGTGTCATTTGGGATATTTCTAGAAGGCAAATTATATGTGTTTAGAAGTAAACTAGATTGGGATTTCAATGAGAAGTTCAACCAAAAAAACTAATGAGACTGTTGAGTTATTATTAATAATGTTTTCAAAAGTCTAATAGCAAGGATGATCATGCCTACAGCAAGTGACAGAAAGTAAATTAAACCTGTTAAATAATAATCGCAGTAACACATAGTAAGATTTATTATACAGTTAGTGTGCCATGCATGCTAAATCCCTTCAGTCATGTCCAGCTCTTTGCAACCCTAAGGACTGTAGCCCACCAGGCTCCTCTCTCCATAGGTTTCTCCAGGCAAGAATACTGGAGTGAGTTGCCATGCCCTTCTTCAGGAACTCTTCTCCACCCAGGGAACAAACCTGCATCTCTTAGGTCTCCTACATGGGCAGGAGGGTTCTTAGCCACTAGTGCCACCTGGAACAGTTATTGTAGTGGATTGTAAAGCAGCCATAATTATTCATGGCTCTGCCTCCATTCAGAGGCTGCAGTGTGACTTCAGCTCCCCGCCATGAAAAGGTGGAGTCTACATTCCCCTCTTCTTGGATCCAGGCTGACTTCATGACTTGCTTTGGTCAATAGAATGCAGCATAGGGGGCCCTGCGTGCTCCCATTCTTCCTCCTGACACTGTCCAGCCACCACTA
The DNA here is from genome assembly GCA_006410675.1 of Oreotragus oreotragus. Taxonomy (NCBI): domain Eukaryota; kingdom Metazoa; phylum Chordata; class Mammalia; order Artiodactyla; family Bovidae; genus Oreotragus; species Oreotragus oreotragus. Next base: position 336,103 of record SJYX01009297.1, on the reverse strand, counting down.
GAAAATGTACACAAGGCTGCTGGACCACAATGGACCGCCTGCTGGCCAACTGAGGCATCCCAGAAACTGACCACAGATGCACCAGTGAGCAGAACTGAAATCACAATAACCACGAGCAAAACCCAGCCCCAAAGGCCAACCCATAGAATTCTAAGCTCAATTAATAATTAGGTCACTAACTTGGAGATAGTTTGTTATACATTAAGAATTAACCAATAAGCACTAAGTTTAATTATTTTATATGTGTGTATGTGTGTGTGTGTATGTTAATCGCTCAGTCACGTCCAACTCTCTGTGACCCTGTGGACTGTAGGCCACCAGGCTCCTCTGTCCATGGGATTCTCCAGGCAAGCCATGGGTTGCCATTGCCTTCTCCAGGGGATCTTCCTGACCCAGGGATGGAACCTGGGTCTCTTGCATTACAGGCAGATTCTTTACCATCCAAGCCATCAGGGAAGGCCTAGTATTTTATACACATTATTTAATGCCATCCTTGCTATCTGCCATGAGGTAGGTAGTACTGTTATCCAAATTTCAGAGGTGAGAACCTGAGGCATAGAACAACAAAGCAAATTCACTGCCTAATGTAATTTGAACATACCAAGGGGATGATCTTGCTGAATTCAGGTATGACTGCTCTAGAACTTTAGGCAATATCACCAGGGCTCTGCTTTAATTAGTCTCCATTTTTTTGGCTCCACTGGCCCCTGCATAGATTTGTTCTGATAAGGTTTCACTCCATGTAGACACCTGCTGGCTCTCTGCAGCTGCAAATTTACTCAATACTTATCGTTCATAATCCAAAGAAAAATAGGTCAGACAGAAGGCCAAGGAGCCTCTGACTGGTTCAACCTAACCACGTGCCCTATTCAGATACCGTGGGGCAGGCCAGCCTTGTGACTGACAGTCCCATCAGAACCACCAAGTGGGGACGGGAACAAGGAGAGGCAGTTGTATGACAGAGGAAGGACTATTGTGCCAAGAGTAGCTATGACCTCCTCCAGGGCTCACAGACCCACACGGAGGATTTCCGGACTCCTTAGTAGTATGAAGTGACTGGAGACCTCTGAACTGTAACACCAAGTCCTTCCAGAAGTTGGTGTGCCCTTCTGCAAGCAAAGCTAAGGACCCTGCTCTTGTGGTCCCCTGGTTGCTTCCTCTTTCCACATCTCTCCAGGCCATCTCACCACAGCTCCTCTCTGTGAATTTAAAAAAAAAAAAAAAAAAAATTCTCTGGCACTTTTTAGTTTTATAGATTTACCTGATGCTTGAAGAAAAGCATTTTCTCCACAGTCAAATTGGAGAGTGGATCATTTGCTTTACAAAAGGATTCTCAACTTTACAAAGGATTTCCCAGAATAGGACTTTAAATAGCAACCTCCCCCTAGCGCATTTAAGCTGTAGTTCCATTTGCAAGCTACTGTTTCTGAATACCTCAAATTCAGTTTACTTGAGGGGCGGGGCTAGGCAGTGTCTAAGAGCCTTTGCAACATAAATACTACATGAGTCTACAGCACATATGGCAAAAAAAAAAAAAAAAAGACCAGGAGACCAGAACAGAATGATACGGGTTCTACCTCTGGCCCTGGCCCTGATCTACCTACTGGCGGTGGGATTACTTTTATGAAGTCGCTGCACCACTCTGAGCCTCAGCGTCCTTCCTCGTAAAGGGCATAGGAGTCTCTCCCACCTCAAAGGTTTGTTGTGGAGATTAAACAACTGAAGACATGCAGAATGCAGAGCACATCGCTAGGCACATTTTAAGTAGTCTGGTCACAACTACTGTGACTAGTTTCCAATGTATTTGTCTTCTGCAGCCAGAGGATCCATTCAAAATGTAAATTCTATCTTGTGAGGCCATTCCACTCAAACCCTCATTGGTTTCCCACTGCTCTAATAAAAACCCAATTCCTGAGAATGTCCTACTAGGACCAAACACCTGGCCTCCCCCTGGCTGCCCAGTATTATTACTCACCACGCTCACTCCATCTGTACACAAACCTGCTGCTATTTCCTATTTTCCCCAAATTACAAACATTTTTTTTCTTCTCTTGATCTTGCTTCCCCTGTGAGCCTCAGCCCCATTTCTCTGCCCTCCTCTACAGTAAACTTTCTTGAAAGTCTTCCCGTGTTCTCTCTCTTCAGTTCCCCTTTCCCACTGCCTAAGGACAGCTCCCCTCGATACAAAGCAGGACCCTCACGTCAGCCTACCTGGAAATGAACTCCTGGCTTCCTCCGACCCCAGCTTGGTCCCCGTGGACACTTTCCCACATCTCCAACCTTCTTCAGGCTCAGACTAGAAATCTCACAGACATGTCTGACTGTTCTCAGCCACCCTCCAAGTCCATCAGTTAAGCCTGCTGCCTCTCCCTCGGAATAAAGATGGCCACACCTCACTGCCTATCCTGCCTCCAACTGGCCCAGGCCCTGACTGTCTTTCTCTGAAACCACGGCAGTGGTCTCTTCATGACCTTGGCTTCCGCGCCTGCCCTCTACCCTTTTATTGCCAGTATAGTAATAAGAGGAACGCTTTCAAAACAGAGGTCAAATAGTCCCCTAACTCTGCTCGAAACCCTCCAGTAGCTGCCCACTCATAAAGCGCAGAAGCCAAACCCCAGCAACAGCTCTCAGACCCTCCATGGTCTCCCCAGCAGACTTCTCTGGCCTTTTCTCCTGCGGTCCTAAGCTCTCCCACTTTGCGCCAGCCACCCTGGCCTCCTCCGTCTCCTGAGCCTATAGCGCACACTCCCAACTTTGGAACTGAAACACTGGCCGGGTACCTGCGGAGCTCATCTCTCCCTCAGGTCGTCACTCAGCCATCACCTTCCTCACCTGGCTAAGGACGCTCACCTTGATTATCCTACTGAAATGTGTGAGCTGCCCGCAGCTTGACGACACTGGATTTTCTTGCTCTCCACGCTTTCGCGCGCCCCTTTCTTCGTCTCCTTTTGGCGAGGGGGGCGTCTTCACGTGTGTGGGCTGCTCTCGGTGTGGGGAGTGGGGCTGCTCCCTGGCTGCGGCACGCGGGCCTCCCATGCGGTGCCTTCCCTTGCTGTGAGCACAGCCTCTCGCACTGCGGTGCCTTCCCTTGCTGTGAGCACAGCCTCTCCCATTGCGGTGCCTTCCCTTGCTGTGAGCACAGCCTCTCCCATTGCGGTGCCTTCCCTTGCTGTGAGCACAGCCTCTCCCATTGCGGTGCCTTCCCTTGCTGTGAGCACAGCCTCTCCCATTGCGGTGCCTTCCCTTGCTGTGAGCACAGCCTCTCCCATTGCGGTGCCTTCCCTTGCTGTGAGCACAGCCTCTCCCATTGCGGTGCCTTCCCTTGCTGTGAGCACAGCCTCTCCCATTGCGGTGCCTTCCCTTGCTGTGAGCACAGCCTCTCCCATTGCGGTGCCTTCCCTTGCTGTGAGCACAGCCTCTCCCATTGCGGTGCCTTCCCTTGCTGTGAGCACAGCCTCTCCCATTGCGGTGCCTTCCCTTGCTGTGAGCACAGCCTCTCCCATTGCGGTGCCTTCCCTTGCTGTGAGCACAGCCTCTCCCATTGCGGTGCCTTCCCTTGCTGTGAGCACAGCCTCTCCCATTGCGGTGCCTTCCCTTGCTGTGAGCACAGCCTCTCCCATTGCGGTGCCTTCCCTTGCTGTGAGCACAGCCTCTCCCATTGCGGTGCCTTCCCTTGCTGTGAGCACAGCCTCTCCCATTGCGGTGCCTTCCCTTGCTGTGAGCACAGCCTCTCCCATTGCGGTGCCTTCCCTTGCTGTGAGCACAGCCTCTCCCATTGCGGTGCCTTCCCTTGCTGTGAGCACAGCCTCTCCCATTGCGGTGCCTTCCCTTGCTGTGAGCACAGCCTCTCCCATTGCGGTGCCTTCCCTTGCTGTGAGCACAGCCTCTCCCATTGCGGTGCCTTCCCTTGCTGTGAGCACAGCCTCTCCCATTGCGGTGCCTTCCCTTGCTGTGAGCACAGCCTCTCCCATTGCGGTGCCTTCCCTTGCTGTGAGCACAGCCTCTCCCATTGCGGTGCCTTCCCTTGCTGTGAGCACAGCCTCTCCCATTGCGGTGCCTTCCCTTGCTGTGAGCACAGCCTCTCCCATTGCGGTGCCTTCCCTTGCTGTGAGCACAGCCTCTCCCATTGCGGTGCCTTCCCTTGCTGTGAGCACAGCCTCTCCCATTGCGGTGCCTTCCCTTGCTGTGAGCACAGCCTCTCCCATTGCGGTGCCTTCCCTTGCTGTGAGCACAGCCTCTCCCATTGCGGTGCCTTCCCTTGCTGTGAGCACAGCCTCTCCCATTGCGGTGCCTTCCCTTGCTGTGAGCACAGCCTCTCCCATTGCGGTGCCTTCCCTTGCTGTGAGCACAGCCTCTCCCATTGCGGTGCCTTCCCTTGCTGTGAGCACAGCCTCTCCCATTGCGGTGCCTTCCCTTGCTGTGAGCACAGCCTCTCCCATTGCGGTGCCTTCCCTTGCTGTGAGCACAGCCTCTCCCATTGCGGTGCCTTCCCTTGCTGTGAGCACAGCCTCTCCCATTGCGGTGCCTTCCCTTGCTGTGAGCACAGCCTCTCCCATTGCGGTGCCTTCCCTTGCTGTGAGCACAGCCTCTCCCATTGCGGTGCCTTCCCTTGCTGTGAGCACAGCCTCTCCCATTGCGGTGCCTTCCCTTGCTGTGAGCACAGCCTCTCCCATTGCGGTGCCTTCCCTTGCTGTGAGCACAGCCTCTCCCATTGCGGTGCCTTCCCTTGCTGTGAGCACAGCCTCTCCCATTGCGGTGCCTTCCCTTGCTGTGAGCACAGCCTCTCCCATTGCGGTGCCTTCCCTTGCTGTGAGCACAGCCTCTCCCATTGCGGTGCCTTCCCTTGCTGTGAGCACAGCCTCTCCCATTGCGGTGCCTTCCCTTGCTGTGAGCACAGCCTCTCCCATTGCGGTGCCTTCCCTTGCTGTGAGCACAGCCTCTCCCATTGCGGTGCCTTCCCTTGCTGTGAGCACAGCCTCTCCCATTGCGGTGCCTTCCCTTGCTGTGAGCACAGCCTCTCCCATTGCGGTGCCTTCCCTTGCTGTGAGCACAGCCTCTCCCATTGCGGTGCCTTCCCTTGCTGTGAGCACAGCCTCTCCCATTGCGGTGCCTTCCCTTGCTGTGAGCACAGCCTCTCCCATTGCGGTGCCTTCCCTTGCTGTGAGCACAGCCTCTCCCATTGCGGTGCCTTCCCTTGCTGTGAGCACAGCCTCTCCCATTGCGGTGCCTTCCCTTGCTGTGAGCACAGCCTCTCCCATTGCGGTGCCTTCCCTTGCTGTGAGCACAGCCTCTCCCATTGCGGTGCCTTCCCTTGCTGTGAGCACAGCCTCTCCCATTGCGGTGCCTTCCCTTGCTGTGAGCACAGCCTCTCCCATTGCGGTGCCTTCCCTTGCTGTGAGCACAGCCTCTCCCATTGCGGTGCCTTCCCTTGCTGTGAGCACAGCCTCTCCCATTGCGGTGCCTTCCCTTGCTGTGAGCACAGCCTCTCCCATTGCGGTGCCTTCCCTTGCTGTGAGCACAGCCTCTCCCATTGCGGTGCCTTCCCTTGCTGTGAGCACAGCCTCTCCCATTGCGGTGCCTTCCCTTGCTGTGAGCACAGCCTCTCCCATTGCGGTGCCTTCCCTTGCTGTGAGCACAGCCTCTCCCATTGCGGTGCCTTCCCTTGCTGTGAGCACAGCCTCTCCCATTGCGGTGCCTTCCCTTGCTGTGAGCACAGCCTCTCCCATTGCGGTGCCTTCCCTTGCTGTGAGCACAGCCTCTCCCATTGCGGTGCCTTCCCTTGCTGTGAGCACAGCCTCTCCCATTGCGGTGCCTTCCCTTGCTGTGAGCACAGCCTCTCCCATTGCGGTGCCTTCCCTTGCTGTGAGCACAGCCTCTCCCATTGCGGTGCCTTCCCTTGCTGTGAGCACAGCCTCTCCCATTGCGGTGCCTTCCCTTGCTGTGAGCACAGCCTCTCCCATTGCGGTGCCTTCCCTTGCTGTGAGCACAGCCTCTCCCATTGCGGTGCCTTCCCTTGCTGTGAGCACAGCCTCTCCCATTGCGGTGCCTTCCCTTGCTGTGAGCACAGCCTCTCCCATTGCGGTGCCTTCCCTTGCTGTGAGCACAGCCTCTCCCATTGCGGTGCCTTCCCTTGCTGTGAGCACAGCCTCTCCCATTGCGGTGCCTTCCCTTGCTGTGAGCACAGCCTCTCCCATTGCGGTGCCTTCCCTTGCTGTGAGCACAGCCTCTCCCATTGCGGTGCCTTCCCTTGCTGTGAGCACAGCCTCTCCCATTGCGGTGCCTTCCCTTGCTGTGAGCACAGCCTCTCCCATTGCGGTGCCTTCCCTTGCTGTGAGCACAGCCTCTCCCATTGCGGTGCCTTCCCTTGCTGTGAGCACAGCCTCTCCCATTGCGGTGCCTTCCCTTGCTGTGAGCACAGCCTCTCCCATTGCGGTGCCTTCCCTTGCTGTGAGCACAGCCTCTCCCATTGCGGTGCCTTCCCTTGCTGTGAGCACAGCCTCTCCCATTGCGGTGCCTTCCCTTGCTGTGAGCACAGCCTCTCCCATTGCGGTGCCTTCCCTTGCTGTGAGCACAGCCTCTCCCATTGCGGTGCCTTCCCTTGCTGTGAGCACAGCCTCTCCCATTGCGGTGCCTTCCCTTGCTGTGAGCACAGCCTCTCCCATTGCGGTGCCTTCCCTTGCTGTGAGCACAGCCTCTCCCATTGCGGTGCCTTCCCTTGCTGTGAGCACAGCCTCTCCCATTGCGGTGCCTTCCCTTGCTGTGAGCACAGCCTCTCCCATTGCGGTGCCTTCCCTTGCTGTGAGCACAGCCTCTCCCATTGCGGTGCCTTCCCTTGCTGTGAGCACAGCCTCTCCCATTGCGGTGCCTTCCCTTGCTGTGAGCACAGCCTCTCCCATTGCGGTGCCTTCCCTTGCTGTGAGCACAGCCTCTCCCATTGCGGTGCCTTCCCTTGCTGTGAGCACAGCCTCTCCCATTGCGGTGCCTTCCCTTGCTGTGAGCACAGCCTCTCCCATTGCGGTGCCTTCCCTTGCTGTGAGCACAGCCTCTCCCATTGCGGTGCCTTCCCTTGCTGTGAGCACAGCCTCTCCCATTGCGGTGCCTTCCCTTGCTGTGAGCACAGCCTCTCCCATTGCGGTGCCTTCCCTTGCTGTGAGCACAGCCTCTCCCATTGCGGTGCCTTCCCTTGCTGTGAGCACAGCCTCTCCCATTGCGGTGCCTTCCCTTGCTGTGAGCACAGCCTCTCCCATTGCGGTGCCTTCCCTTGCTGTGAGCACAGCCTCTCCCATTGCGGTGCCTTCCCTTGCTGTGAGCACAGCCTCTCCCATTGCGGTGCCTTCCCTTGCTGTGAGCACAGCCTCTCCCATTGCGGTGCCTTCCCTTGCTGTGAGCACAGCCTCTCCCATTGCGGTGCCTTCCCTTGCTGTGAGCACAGCCTCTCCCATTGCGGTGCCTTCCCTTGCTGTGAGCACAGCCTCTCCCATTGCGGTGCCTTCCCTTGCTGTGAGCACAGCCTCTCCCATTGCGGTGCCTTCCCTTGCTGTGAGCACAGCCTCTCCCATTGCGGTGCCTTCCCTTGCTGTGAGCACAGCCTCTCCCATTGCGGTGCCTTCCCTTGCTGTGAGCACAGCCTCTCCCATTGCGGTGCCTTCCCTTGCTGTGAGCACAGCCTCTCCCATTGCGGTGCCTTCCCTTGCTGTGGAGCACAGCCTCTCCCATTGCGGTGCCTCCCCTTGCTGTGAGCACAGCCTCTCGCATTGCGGTGCCTTCTCTTGCTGTGGAGCACAGCCTCTCGCATTGCGGTGCCTTCTCTTGCTGTGGAGCACAGCCTCTCACATTGCGGTGTGTCTCTTGCTGTGAGCATAGGCTCTCGGGCTCTCAGCCTTCAGCAGTTGCAGCTCCTGGGCTCTAGAGGGTGGGTTCAGAAGCTGTGGTGCCTGGGCTTAGCTGCTCTGAGGCATGTGGGATCTTCCCAGACCAAGGATGGAGCCTGTGTTCCCTGCACTGGCAGGTAATTCTTTACCACTGAGCCACCAGGGAAGCCCCACATGTCACCTTCTAATGTACTATACAACTTAATTATTATGTTCATTCTTCAGTGACCCCATCTTTTCAAATATGTAAGCTCTTTAAGGACTGGCATCTTTGTCTGTCTTGTTCATGTATCCTATTCACCCTGAAAAATACACGGCATGTAACAGAAACCCTTTAGTAGTGAACTAGCTATACGGTTCTGCTGTACTGATCCCCTTCCTTCCTCTTATAGTTTGAGGTCATAGTTCCCACATCACCTCCTCAGAGAAGCCTTGCTTGACCTCGCTGATCAACCTCCCCAATTATGGAGAGTGTCTCTCTCCTTCATAGAACTTGCTAATAGATGCAATTATATATTTGCGTTCTTACTGCATAACCTCTATTAAAACAGAGAAAACTCTGTTTTTACTTACCATGTGATCCCTAATATCCAACAGTATCTGCATATAGTAGGTATTCAATAAATATTCATAAATGAATATTTAAGAGTAATTTATATTACTGTCAAGAGCCAACATTCTTTCATTAATGATCTCCAAGTTATATACATGATTCAGTTCAGTTCAGTTCAGTTCAATCGCTCAGTCGTGTCCGACTCTTTGCGACCCCATGAATCCCAGCACGCCAGGCCTCCCTATCCATCACCATTTCCCAGAGTTCACTCACACTCACGTCCATCGAGTCCATGATGCCATCCAGCCATCTCATCCTCGGTCGTCCCCTTCTCCTCCTGCCCCCA
>SJYX01009297.1:299167-324607 GCA_006410675.1 Oreotragus oreotragus | reverse complement strand
AAAAAAAAAAGAATACTGGAGTGAGTTGCCATTTCCTTCTCCAGTGCATGAAAGTGAAAAGTGAAAGTGAAGTCGCTCAGTCGTGTCTAACTCTTAGCAACCCCATGAACTGCAGCCTACCAGGCTCCTCCGTCCCTGGGATTCTCCAGACAAGAATACCGGAATGGGCTGCCATTGCCTTCTCCATGAATAACTGCTACTTGCTGCTACTTGCTGTCAAACAGACTGGTTATACCTAAGTTCTCACAGTTACTCTGCTTTCTATGTTGTGAGAAAACTAAAGGAGTGAACCAAGTGACTTATCCGCCTTTCATTTGATTTTACCTCAGTATTATTTGTTTGCATTCTTTTTTCGCATCTGAAACAGACCCTTTCATTTCTGTCTTAAAGGCACACAAACATTTTTATTTTATGTGAATGACAACCTGAAATTTGCAGATTAAACCCCCAAAATCCATTTTTTTAACCTTTCCAATTTTAAGCATTTTGTTCCTCATCTACTCTATGAGAGATCAATCCAAGATAAAGTACTATCAGATAAATACAATAAGTCCATTCAAAGATAATAGTGTCTTTCTGATCTTCCTCTCACTGCATAAATCCCACAAATTTACATGTACAAAATTATGACTAGTTGAATTAGGGCTAACTTCATCTACCTTGGCTTAGTTGGTTGCATCAATAATTTAACACAGTAAAGTATTTGTGTAATACTCTGCTTAGAAAGTGAAAGTGAAGTCGCTCAGTCAGGTCCAACTCTTTGCAACCCCATGGACTGTAGCCTACCAGGCTTCTCCGTCCATGGGATTTTCCAGGCAAGAATACTGGAGTGGGTTACCATTTCCTTCTCCAGGGGATCTTCCCGACCCAGGGATCGAACCCAGGTCTCCCGCATTGGAGGCAGGCGCTTTAACCTCTGAGCCACCAGGGAAGCCCAATACTCTGCTTACTAAATTTAAATAGGGCTCCCTTCTTAATATACAATAGCTACTTTCTGTCTGGGCCTTCCAAATGTTGACAGTGAGGCGATGGGGATTAACTATCTGTATTCCTGGCTTTCTACTCAGAACATTTACATAGCATGTCCTTGTTGGGATTTTCAAGATTGACTTTTGAGCACCAAACAGACTGGGCCCAGCCACAGGAACAGATTCAGTTAAGTTCAATTGCTCAGTCATGTTTGACTCTGCAACCCCATGAATCGCAGCACGCCAGGCCTCCCTGTCCATCACCAACTTCCGGAACTCACTCAAACTCACGTCCATCGAGTCGGTGATGCCATCCAGCCATCTCATCCTCTGTTGTCCCCTTCTCCTCCTGACCCCAATCCCTCCCAGCATCAGAGTCTTTTCCAATGAGTCAACTCTTCACATGAGGTGGCCAAAGTACTAGAGCTTCAGCTTCCTTCCAAAGAACGCCCAGGGCTGATCTCCTTCAGAATGGACTGGTTGGATCTCCTTACAGTCCAAGGGAATCTCAAGCATCTTCTCCAATACCACAGTTCAAAAGCATCAATTCTTCGGTGCTTAGCTTTCTTCACAGTCCAACTCTCACATCCATACATGACTACTGGAAAAACTATAGCCTTGCCTAGACAGACCTTTGTTGGCAAAGTAATGTTTCTGCTTTTCAATATGCTATCTAGGTTGGTCATAACTTTCCTTCCAAGGAGTAAGCAGACAGATTAGGACACAGCAAATGGAATTTCCCTCTGATAAAGGGTTCCACCTCTGCTTCCCACTGCCCCCCAATTCTGAGCAGACACTGTAATTCATGTGTGTCTGAGGCCTTGTAAATAAAAGAGTGGTAAAGGGGGAGGGCTGGACTTCATACCTCTGCAAAGACTCTTGAGANGCAAAGTAATGTTTCTGCTTTTCAATATGCTATCTAGGTTGGTCATAACTTTCCTTCCAAGGAGTAAGCAGACAGATTAGGACACAGCAAATGGAATTTCCCTCTGATAAAGGGTTCCACCTCTGCTTCCCACTGCCCCCCAATTCTGAGCAGACACTGTAATTCATGTGTGTCTGAGGCCTTGTAAATAAAAGAGTGGTAAAGGGGGAGGGCTGGACTTCATACCTCTGCAAAGACTCTTGAGAAAAAAAGGAGATGCTTCAACAGTATTACTACCAAATATTTTAAGCATATAAAAATGTATGCAAAATATTAAAATGAACATTCTTGCACCCACCAGCAAACTTTGCTCCATCTTCGTATTTGACCTCATATCAAATCCATTGGAAATAAAAAGGCAACATGAATATATATATATATTTTTCAGAACACTATAAATCAACTCTATTTCAATTTAAAAAATAGGAACTGTTTTCTGACAAAAAAAAAAAAAAAAAAACATGGGAACATCACAATGTGGTTGAAGGCCCCATGGATTGCATATGTACCATTCAGGCATTTACTCTCTGGAGTATGGTGTTTACATGAACATAACAGTTTTATCCTTGTTACCCATAAAATCATCCTTTAGTGTTTTAAAACTGCAAAACATCTGACTTTGTGTCTCNAAAAAAAAAAAAAAAAACATGGGAACATCACAATGTGGTTGAAGGCCCCATGGACTGCATATGTACCATTCAGGCATTTACTCTCTGGAGTATGGTGTTTACGTGAACATAACAGTTTTATCCTTGTTACCCATAAAATCATCCTTTAGTGTTTTAAAACTGCAAAACATCTGACTTTGTGTCTTCTTCTACAGGCTACACACACACACACACACACACACACACCATTGTTTCTTTTCTCTGGAGAAGCTTGACTAAAATAATATGAAAATACAACTTACATTTGTTTTCATTTGTGGACTGTTGGTCTTGGGAGTTAAAGAAACTTAAGGAAAAAAGGCTAGAGTTTCAAATAGACAAGCAGCAAAAATGAAAAAGACATTTTGGTGAATCTTTTCTAATTCGTCAAAACTTGCACTTTCTACCCTGAACCATGCCTTATCCTCTTTACCTACTGTCTGTGCTTTAACAGAGGGTTTGTGATTAATCTCTGTACCCTCAACTGTCACTCACCTAATATTTACTGAATTATTAGGTGAAAAACCGAGTGGTAATTTCAGAGAGCTAAACACAAGCCCCCATTAACCAACAAATCTATCAAACAGAGTGTATCTTCAGGAGATAGTCATACATTTGGAACTCTTCTGGGAACTAATGGGTAATGGAGGTTTACAGAACCTTGGAAAAATAATTCCAATGCTGGCATTCAAGGTCAAAAGAAATCAACGCAGTCAGAAACTGCTGGAGTCAAAGGAGCCAACGATGGAAGTGGATATAAAACATAACTTGCCCTAAGACAGGCATGATGGTAAGTATGATGACGGTAAGCACGAGAGGAAGGAGACTAACATGACAGATAAAGAATGCTGCACCTGAGAACTGAAAGCCTGCATTCACACACTAACATCGCCCCTCAGTCTCCCACATAACCCTTGGCCTGACAATGAGCCCTCCACTGCTGGATGATTGTTGCACACAATGGCTTTGCCTCATTTCTCATTGTGTTCCCCACTCTTGATTACCCATATATTATCTAGCGAATAAGTCAGTTATTATACTAACATCAGGTACTAATGGGTTGACTTTTCTCCTTACCCACTATGCCCCCAAAACAAAAGCTTGGCAGTGATGCAGACACCACGGCATTCAATACTCCAGGGTGTCATTATTAAAAGAAACTATTGATCTCTGTCAACATCCAGTGACATGAGCAAATGTAGGATGAAACACCCTATTACCTCCTGCACGATGTCACAATTCACATCCTGTTATGGGAACTTTGAAGTCCTGTGATATATCAGATAGTTCCAACTCAGGTCAAGGAAGTGCCAGTAAGTTGCTCAAATCGGCAATTCCGTGACAAGATTGGCAGTCAGACGAAATTATCAAAAGCACAGATGGCCCTCAATTGTGCTTATCACAGGAGAATTTCTTCTCAAAAGAGAGGTTGAGCTCTGTTTATGCTACTCTCCCTGGTAGAAACATTTTATGTTTAATCAACCTCACTTTGCCCACATGCCTGAGAAATGCAATTCCCTTTTCAATAGGGAAAATTGGCCCCTGACTGATTTCCATTATATTTATACATACTCACCCTTACCGGGGTGTGCATCAGCTGGGTCTCTGCAATGACAAGTGATGGATGAGGTTCTCCAGGGGTAGAGAGGAGATGCAGCCACATGGGACAAGTGTCCTCTCTCATCAGGCTGCTCCGAAGGTAACCCTCCTCACGGCTGGCAGGCTCGGGGACACAACACAGAGATTCAGAGACACAAGAAAGCGGTGTGACAAAGAGAACTGGGGAAGCCGAAGCACAGCAGAGGGGGCCAGGGTGCTGCATTACCCACCCGGCTCTGCCACCAGCTCCAGAGGCAACCTTGAATAAATCACATCCACGCACTGGTATAACGGGATTCTCCTCACGGCTGGCAGGCTCGGGGACACAACACAGAGATTCAGAGACACAAGAAAGCGGTGTGACAAAGAGAACTGGGGAAGCCGAAGCACAGCAGAGGGGGCCAGGGTGCTGCATTACCCACCCGGCTCTGCCACCAGCTCCAGAGGCAACCTTGAATAAATCACATCCACGCACTGGTATAACGGGATTCTTCCTGTCTCACCTGTCACAGGGGACAAGCAAACGGTGAAAATGATACTAGGAATGCAGCTTTTTTGGATAAATATTATGATACACATTTAACAAGGGATAAAGACTCAAGATGCTTCCTATAGTGCCCCCACCGCACCTGCAGCAGTAGAGCTTTGAGGTCCCTTTCAGAGGAGGGAAACGGCTCCAGGCCGTGCCTCCTGGCTAAAGTCAAAGAGAAGTAAGTTATGGATGGGGAATGAGTCTGTGACAGGCTGTGACAGATTCCCCTCCACCACCCTCAGATTTTTAAAAGTTCATCTGGGGGAGCTACATAAAACATAACTTACCCCAAAGTGGCCAAAGCTGCCTTCTGGACAGTGCACTAATGTTTTCCTGCCTTTCCTGACCCACTGGATGCTTCCGTTCCCACAATCTCTAAATAAAGAGTAGTTCCAAGGGCTCCCTGGCAGAAAGACACAATAAGTAGAGAAGATCCTAATGACACAGCTGAAAGAACTGATGGCAGAAAAGAGTACTAAAAGAAACCAAAATTTCCTAGAAAATAGGGTTAAAAAAAATGTTAGGGACTTTATCCTGAAAAAAAAAGAAATTAAAAATGTATTAAAATAACTTAATTTTATATTTAATAGAACCACAGATTATACTGTAATTATCTGATTATTACAATTAACAAATAATTTTAGATAATTTTCCAAAGAAATTACATAATAGTATGATATGATACCCTTCAATGCACAGCTATAAAGAGAATGATTTTTGCCAAAAAAAGCTGAGGTTTCGACCACTTCCCAAAGGCCTCCCTACATCCTTTGATATTCAAATACATTAAATTATTCTCTTTTGAAGCCTATCCTGTCATCATTCTTGTCGATTTTTCTCTTCTTCAATTATTAACTGGTATAACTCGGTCAGATCCTCATTTCTCAATTATTCGGCATGTGATTCGAGAAATTCTCCCTTACCCCTTTCATCTTGGCAAAATCCTGCACCTCTTCCCTAGATTTTCAGTTCCCTTTTGCAATCAGGTTGCAAGGTATTTGCGCTGTGTGGTCACAGAAGGCATTGATGTAGGCCGGGCAAGTACTGACGTGTATGTGGAGAGAGTCCGTTAAATGAAGCCAGATACACCCACAGAGACGCATTTTAATGAGTGGACAGTCTATCAGTGCGTGCTGTCATGAAATGATGCTTTCCATCCTACTCTCGTATACATCTGTAACTTTGGGGTTGATGACAAATCATGCTGGGATAAGAGGACTCTCAGTAGTAGAAGGAAAAATAATTCCTAAGTCCCAGATGGCTCTTCACAGAAGGCAAGCTACCCTTAAACCCATCACCTGATGTGATTCTAATAGCAGCCCATAGAGAGAGGTAGGGCAAGGACTTTATACACATTTCACACTTGGGCTTCCCTAGTGGCTCAGAGGTTAAAGTGCCTGCCTCCAATGCAGGAGACCTGGGTTCGATCCCTGGGTCGGGAAGATCCCCTGGAGACGGAAATGGTAACCCACTCCAGTACTCTTGCCTGGAAAATCCCATAGATGGAGAAGCCTGGTGGGCTACAGTCCATGGGGTCGCAAAGAGTCGGACACGACTGAGCGACTTCACTTCACACGTGAGGAGAGAGAGACTCGGCAAGGTGGACATTTTTTAGACTTCCCTTCACTATCTTCATGGCTACACTTTCATTCATTGTTGTCTTCTTTGATACTGAATAGTATACTATGCAGGAACTGCCCTACTGAGTGATCATAACTAGGCACTATTTGTTGCATTCCTCAAAAGACAAAACCGAAGATTAAAGTCAAGGTATTCAATGTGTTAAGTCAGTTACTGCCAAAATAATGCTGCGTAACAAACTACCCCCAAATCTTGATGGCTTCCAACAACCAATATTTATTTCTCGCTCAAAGGAACAGTTGGATGGCTTAGTGGACCCCGGTTCAGACTGTGGGTCAGACTCAGGCCTGTTCCCACCCTGCGGGTGTAGCAGTTACCTGGGAAAGATCTCCTTGTGACTAATGGCAATCGTACCTGAGGCTACACTCACATCATATCCTCTATCTGTCACTGTCCAAAACGAGTCAGTGGAAAAACACAACATCAATGGGCTAAAGATGTGGAACCTGTCTACTCTGCTGGGAGACACTGAAAAGTTACACGATAGAAATTTTAGTCAAGGTATAGGAAGGGTGAGGGTTGAGACTCTTCAAGAGCCCTATCTCTTCCCCTGGCCCAAAGGCCCACAGCAAGGGCTGGCTCCATGCTGCAGATCACCCCACTGGACTTCCTAGAAACTGCCTCTAATACCCAAGTGTGAGTCCTCATGTTTATGCTGATATCCTATCACTCCTTCCTCCTGAGCAGAGATGCTTGGCACCTGCTGGATGAACCCTCTTGATCTTCTATATGTTTGGCTTCATGTAAGGCAATGGCACCCTACTCCAGCACTCTTGCCTGAAAATCCCATAGATGGAGGAGCCTGGTGGGCTGCAGTCCATGGGGTCACTAAGAGTCAGACACGACTGAGCGACTTCACTTTCACTTTCACTTTCACTTTCATGCATTGGAGAGGGAAATGGCAACCCACTCCAGTGTTCTTGCCTGGAGAATCCCGGACACGGGGGAGCCTGGTGGGCTGCCGTCTATGGGGTCACACAGTCGGACACGACTGAAGCGACTTAGCAGCAGCAGCAGCAGCAGCTCTGGGAGCAACCAAAATTGGGATGACTTCCTGTATCTTCAAGCCAGCAGCTAAGCAAGAAGATGGGACTTCCTCCTGGCCCTGCTCTGTGCTTATAAGAAATACATTTGTACAACAATTCTCAGTTAACAAAATGCTTTCATAGGTCTTTTCTCAACAGAATATTCTGGCCCCATGGAGTAGTCATTTTATAACATTTTACAGATTCAGAAGTTTCGGCTTAGCAAGATCAGGCGACTTACTAAATATATACGTCATGAGCCTCATAGTTTTGATGTGACCTACAACCTTTCGTTCGATACACTTCTGCTGTTCACCAAGCATTTCTTTTGGGCCAAGCAACTTGTAAATCAAGCCTGAATATTCATTGGAAGGACTGATGCTGAAGCTGAAGCTACAATACTCTGGCCACCTGATGCAAAGAAATGACTCACTGGAAAAGATCCTGATGCTGGGAAAGACTGAGGACAGGAGGAGAAGGGACAACAGGGGCCTGAGATGGTTAGGTAGCATTACCAACTCAACGGACATGAGTCTGAGCAAGCTCCAGGATTCAGGGAAGGACAGGGAAGCCTGGCGTGCTGCATTCCATGGGGTAGCAAAGAGCTGGACATGACTAAGCAATTGAACAGCAATTTACAGGGACTGCCATGAGATGTGGCTTTATTTACAACCGTGCAGTGGGAAATATGTTCTTATCCTTTTTTGTACAGGAGAAGTTAAAACAATGATTCCAGTTTGTAAGCTAAGAGCTGCAGAGCCAGAGACCAACCCAGCTCTCTTTCTGCAGCGCCTGCACCCCTAAACCCTGCACAAGCCTGTTCCTTTTCTTTCATTCTTGTCTGCTTCCTGAGTAATAAGTTGTCGAGAGCCAGAAGNACAGCAGCAGCAGCAGCAGCTCTGGGAGCAACCAAAATTGGGATGACTTCCTGTATCTTCAAGCCAGCAGCTAAGCAAGAAGATGGGACTTCCTCCTGGCCCTGCTCTGCGCTTATAAGAAATACATTTGTACAACAATTCTCAGTTAACAAAATGCTTTCATAGGTCTTTTCTCAACAGAATATTCTGGCCCCATGGAGTAGTCATTTTATAACATTTTACAGATTCCGAAGTTTCGGCTTAGCAAGATCAGGCGACTTACTAAATATATACGTCATGAGCCTCATAGTTTTGATGTGACCTACAACCTTTCGTTCGATACACTTCTGCTGTTCACCAAGCATTTCTTTTGGGCCAAGCAACTTGTAAATCAAGCCTGAATATTCATTGGAAGGACTGATGCTGAAGCTGAAGCTACAATACTCTGGCCACCTGATGCAAAGAAATGACTCACTGGAAAAGATCCTGATGCTGGGAAAGACTGAGGACAGGAGGAGAAGGGACAACAGGGGCCTGAGATGGTTAGGTAGCATTACCAACTCAACGGACATGAGTCTGAGCAAGCTCCAGGATTCAGGGAAGGACAGGGAAGCCTGGCGTGCTGCATTCCATGGGGTAGCAAAGAGCTGGACATGACTAAGCAATTGAACAGCAATTTACAGGGACTGCCATGAGATGTGGCTTTATTTACAACCGTGCAGTGGGAAATATGTTCTTATCCTTTTTTGTACAGGAGAAGTTAAAACAATGATTCCAGTTTGTAAGCTAAGAGCTGCAGAGCCAGAGACCAACCCAGCTCTCTTTCTGCAGCGCCTGCACCCCTAAACCCTGCACAAGCCTGTTCCTTTTCTTTCATTCTTGTCTGCTTCCTGAGTAATAAGTTGTCGAGAGCCAGAAGATCTCTTGCCTTGAACCCAGTGAGGCAACCAAACCATGGTCTGGTTCCTCTTTTCCAGTCTCTATCCTTGGCTCCTTGCCTGAATCTCCATTTCTGCTTCCTCTTCTGGGACCCTGGTACTCCAACCTGTCTGTGGACATCTGGGAATAGTCATTTTCTGACCCTCAGGCTCCCTGGCAAAGCCCTCATGTCTATCATGTCTCATCCTGCCACACAGAAACCCCCCCTTGTCACCTAGTGCCCCTTGCCAAGGCATGGGACCCTTGTATCATGTCCTGTTTCCAGGCATTTTTGCACTGAAGCTTTTGCAAGTTCAACTTTGGGAAAATATGTTGTCAGTATCTTTAAGAATAAATCTATCACTGAGGCTTTTATCCACAATATGTCTCATACATTTAAATTAACATGTTGCAAAGTTGACCTTTTTGGTGTGTATATAGTTCTGTGAGCTTTAACACATTTGTATATTTGTGTAATGCTGTCATAATCAATCCACAGAATCATCCCATCACCCCCAAAATTCCCTCCTCCTACTCCACAGTAGAGTCACGCCCTAGCAACGGCTACACCCTTGTGCCTTCAATTTTTCAAATAAATAGAACCATCCTGTATGTAACCTTTTGAGAATGGATTCTTTCACTCAGCAGGCTTCCCTGGTGGCTCAGAGTGTAAAGTGTCTGCCTGCAATGCAGGAGACCCGGGTTCAATCCCTGGGTTGGGAAGATCCCCTGGAGAAGGAAATGGCAACCCACTCCAGTATTCTTGCCTGGAGAACCCCATGGACGGAGGAGCCTGGTGGGCTACAGTCCACAGGGTCGCAAAGAGTCAGACACGACTGAGCAACTTCACTTTCTTCCTGTTTTTTCTTTTCTTTCACTCAGCACAATGCCTCTGAGATGCATCCAAGCTGATATAAAATCAATAGCTGACTCTCCCCAATGGCTGAGGGATACTCCATTGCATGGATGTAGTAGAGTTTGTTTATCCCTTCACCTGTTGAAGCATATTTGGCTTGTTTCCAGTTTGGTATGACTATGAATAGAGCTACTATAAACACTCACACACATTTTTCTATGAACATAAGCTTTCATGTTGTCGAGAGCCAGAAGATCTCTTGCCTTGAACCCAGTGAGGCAACCAAACCATGGTCTGGTTCCTCTTTTCCAGTCTCTATCCTTGGCTCCTTGCCTGAATCTCCATTTCTGCTTCCTCTTCTGGGACCCTGGTACTCCAACCTGTCTGTGTACATCTGGGAATAGTCATTTTCTGACCCTCAGGCTCCCTGGCAAAGCCCTCATGTCTATCATGTCTCATCCTGCCACACAGAAACCCCCCCTTGTCACCTAGTGCCCCTTGCCAAGGCATGGGACCCTTGTATCATGTCCTGTTTCCAGGCATTTTTGCACTGAAGCTTTTGCAAGTTCAACTTTGGGAAAATATGTTGTCAGTATCTTTAAGAATAAATCTATCACTGAGGCTTTTATCCACAATATGTCTCATACATTTAAATTAACATGTTGCAAAGTTGACCTTTTTGGTGTGTATATAGTTCTGTGAGCTTTAACACATTTGTATATTTGTGTAATGCTGTCATAATCAATCCACAGAATCATCCCATCACCCCCAAAATTCCCTCCTCCTACTCCACAGTAGAGTCACGCCCTAGCAACGGCTACACCCTTGTGCCTTCAATTTTTCAAATAAATAGAACCATCCTGTATGTAACCTTTTGAGAATGGATTCTTTCACTCAGCAGGCTTCCCTGGTGGCTCAGAGTGTAAAGTGTCTGCCTGCAATGCAGGAGACCCGGGTTCAATCCCTGGGTTGGGAAGATCCCCTGGAGAAGGAAATGGCAACCCACTCCAGTATTCTTGCCTGGAGAACCCCATGGACGGAGGAGCCTGGTGGGCTACAGTCCACAGGGTCGCAAAGAGTCAGACACGACTGAGCAACTTCACTTTCTTCCTGTTTTTTCTTTTCTTTCACTCAGCACAATGCCTCTGAGATGCATCCAAGCTGATATAAAATCAATAGCTTACTCTCCCCAATGGCTGAGGGATACTCCATTGCATGGATGTAGTAGAGTTTGTTTATCCCTTCACCTGTTGAAGCATATTTGGCTTGTTTCCAGTTTGGTATGACTATGAATAGAGCTACTATAAACACTCACACACATTTTTCTATGAACATAAGCTTTCAAATAAATAGAACCATCCTGTATGTAACCTTTTGAGAACGGATTCTTTCACTCAGCGGGCTTCCCTGGTGGCTCAGAGTGTAAAGCATCTGCCTGCAATGTGGCAGACCCGGGTTCAATCCCTGGATTGGGAAGATCCCCTGGAGAAGGAAATGGCAACCCACTCCAGTACTCTTGCCTGGAGAATCCCATGGACAGAGGAGCCTGGTAGGCTACAGTCCATGGGGTCGCAAAGAGTCAGACACGACTGAGCAACTTCACTTATCACTTACCTAAGCTTTCGTTACTCTAGGATAAAATATTAAGAGTGGATCCCTAGGTCACATGACAAGTATATGCTTTTATAAGAAAGCAATACTGTTTTCCAGAGTTGTAGCCAGTTTTCAGACTTACCAGTATGCAGTGTTATAAAGTAGGCAGATCTATCACAGGCCTCACATGGGCTATTTACTCCTCCAGTTCCACTTCTGGCCCTTCTCCACTCTTCTCCAGGCTCTGGAAGACTGGCATCCATGGGCCACACCAGCAGGCTTCCCTGTCCACTTGTGTGGCATGTGGAGGTACTGCCAGGAAGAGACAGATGTCTGAGGGTTGACTTGCTGCCTGCTCCCTGCTGGCCACACAGTGGCCACATCTCTCCAGCACATCCCTTCCTTCTGTCCAGCCCCGTGCTTTCACTCCCCTCACCTCAAAGGACTTCTCTTGGTCCCCATGGGTCACTTCATTTTCCCTGGTTACTTATACATTCAATGTCTTATTTAATCTTTCCAAAATCATTACAAAATAGGAAGACAGATGAAACAAACTGAGGCATAAGGACAACTTGTCTAAGTTACAGAGCTGGTAAATAGGAAAGCCAAGACTAGGACCCAAGTCTTTTAACTCTAAAATCCATGCTTTCCCCAATAAAGTCTGATTTCACTCCATTTTTCTCAATGCTCTTATTACCTATTTCTATAAATAATTCATTTCACATCCTGAAAAACTTAAATTAGCAAAGCTTGGAGTTCATGACCCAGTTCTTCTGAGTAGGCTGGCTGGGTTAACTGTCTCTCTTATTCCTGTTTATTTGATTTTGTTCCTTAATTCTTAAGACTCATAGTATCTTTCCTGTCCATTCTGTTTCCTAAAAATCATCAAAATACCTGAATAAAACATGGGAAGGCTAAATAAGGTATTTTTATTCTTAAGTGAACATTGCATAATGTTAATATGCTCTATATTCATTATCTTAATGAATTTTCATCTGATTTATTAATAATTTATTTTAAACTTTAAATATTTTTAAATAGTCTTCTACTGACATCATTACCATTGGTCAAGCTCAAAGCAAACTGACTTTATTAAAAAAAAAAAAAGCCAATGCCTATACTGGACTAGCCTTCCCACCTTAGGAAGGAGCATGAATACAGGCGCCAGGGATAACTCCATATGAACATTCATCTGCTTTTCTTTTCTAAAGAATTACTGACTTCACTTTAACCATTTCCCTAAGGGCCTACTGCTAGTGAATAGAGGAGCTAGTTCTCTTGACTTTCAGATCGGGAATCTGTTTGCTATGTGAATTTTTAACTGAGGCCTGCAGATCACCAGGAGTCCCAAGATGCATTCTTAGGGGTCTTTCAGGTTGCTCTAATTTGGCGTGACCAGTTTGACCAAGAAAGTTTTCCAAAATGTAGGACTTTCAGTGCTAAAACTGGAAAAGTCTTGGGCAAAACAAACTAGTCACTCTAACTAGATAGCACGTTTATCCTTATAATTGGATCTAATATATACTCTAATATATATATATATATATATAAACATATGCAGTTAAACCAAACAAGATGGTTTATACCTTCAGTTGTTTTCCCTGCTGTTCTTCCCCCTCCCCCACAACTCTATAGGCGTCTGAAGCAGAAAATGGAGTTCGGAAACGCATGAAGAAAAGAACACAACATCCTCCTGAATCTGCCCTTCCTGATCAGTCCATCCTGCCATTTACCATCTACCCTTGAATTCTGAATCTTTCCTATATTTGGACTCAAGTTGGGTTGCTTGGTTTATGTTGTGCCTCTCCAGATTGCCTATCAGTTCCTTAAAGACAAATGCTGGTTTGTCTGTATTTGTTTATCCCACAAGGCTTAGGATGTGGACAAGTTCACAACTGGACTTGGCTCATGAATACTACCGAGGTGGAGGGGGAGGGGTACCGCTGTCTCCATCATCCTTGCCACCTCCACCCAGAGGAACATTTAAACTTGATACCAATTGATTCTCTAATTAAGAGAAATTACTCAGCTTTTCTGACAAGGTCTCCCAAGCACATGGAGCTATAGAGTCCTTGGCCCAGTGGGTCTCAAACTGCGTAGCTCAGAACCGTGGGCTTCACTGCAGTGTCTCAAGAGATGAGCAAACAGAAAAGCTCAGAGGAGAGCCAAAAGGGAGATTCTAAGTGTCCTCATCTCTCCTATAAGCCAAGCAGCTCTTCCCTTTGTCTTCTTCCCTTAAGGTTTCAAGTTCCGACTTCACTGGTTGAAAATAACTGCCATATGTACATGTACAATCCTATCATTTTACACAGGAGAGAACCACCCAGACAGGGGAGGGACCTGGCTGCTGAAAACTCACAGTGCAATTCTACACATGAGAAAAATAAAACAATGATCTCCTCCAGCTGGAATATTTTCTAAGTTTCTAGGTGACCTAAACCTTGTTTTCTATTAAAATCAGAAACCTCTAGAGAGGACTCTCTGTATCACGTATTCTACACTGTGACTGATTTGGCAGCATTATTAATAACACCACTTAGCAAGTGTCATTTAATAGTCATCAATAGTTACTTGCTGAGCATCTCAATGTGCGGGCCCATGTCACTCTCTTCACAGGAGTGGGCTTAGGTGTCTATTCCTTACAAGCAATCATTCTGTCATTAGTCTATGTACAGTCGCACTTGTCAGCAGCAATCGCTGCAACATTTCCAACCAGCACAACACGGAAGAGATATTTCGGGGAAAATGGACACATTCAAGATTTTACAAAAATAGCATGATCTCTAGCATTGGTCATTTTGTGCATGTGCTTTCTATTTTCATGGACTTCGCTTCTTTTATTGTCCTCATTTTTTCTTTTTGGCTTCTTCATCACATACAGATTTATAATACTGTTTTCCATTTTACAGTCCTAAATGTGGATTCACTGAAAACATAACATTAAACCAAAAGAAGAGAAGGTGGTTATTTGGGGAGCTATAAGGCAGCAAATATAGAAAATCTTCTGGCACAACTGACTCTCTTTGAGAAAAACTGCCATTAATCTTGCCATGAAAATATATTTTCCAGGCCTAAGTGCTTATAATGGAAACAGGCAAAAAAAAAAAAAAAAAAGGAACACACACACAGAAACAGATCATGAACGGAAAAGTTCAGAAATAATGGAGAAAAGTTGGTTAGCAAAAGGCCTCTCTGAGTCTTAGGGTTAATTTAAAGAGGAAGGATAAAAGCTCTCACATGAGTCATTCTCAGACTCTTTGGGTCTCAATACACCTTTACAGAAATTACATACACACATCTTAAAAATTATGAAAGACTCCCAAAATCATCTCTTTATGAGAGCTCTCTCTTTCCCTATGTACTATATTTGAAATTAAAATTGAGATATAAAGGATATTTACTAATTTATCTTTAAATAACAAAAAGACTGCATTACATGTTAACATTCATAACATATTTCTATGAACAAAAAACCTGCACATATTGAGAAGCTGTCAAGCTCAGGTTGGCAGACATGTTTTCTGAAATTTTAAAAGTGTTTGCATGGACACTCAAATTTGTCATTGGCAACAAATGCTGTCAGTTGTTTTTCTTGAAGTGACAAGCTCACTTTATTCATTTAGAGAAAACATCTGCCAAATGCCCACGACTCAATAACCATCGTTTGTCAGTTCTTCTTTCAAGTAAAAAAAAATGGTATTCAGTGAAGAAAAAAGCAGCTAATTCTGCTCACGGCTTGAAGTACAGTTAGTTTGCAACAGAAATATTTCATGTGTGCTTCTTTCACTTCACAAAGGATAATATTCAAGGGTCAAAATTCAATGAAATGAATGATTTTACTGCTTCATCAAGAACATTCCTAAGTGAAACTGGCATTTTAAAAAAATACTGTAAATGCATGCGTGAAGAATACAATGACAGCTCATATAATTTGATGCCGGTGTCTTGATTCATTCTAAAGCAGCAGCAGTTTTACCCCCACTATTTTTGCATCATCAATGCAAATGTAAGTGGAAAAGGCGTATCCCATCTTAGTATCACTGTGAAAATACTTTTGACATCTCAGAACCCTTGAAAGGATCTCAGGGACTTCCTGGGGACTACTGACCAGACTCTGATGACCCACTGTCTTAAATCCTTTCCTTCTTCCCTCTGACTGTGAACAAAGCAGGCAGAAGCCTGATACCAAAGATCAACATATATATATATGTTACAAGCTCCTCTCCCCGCAGACCCCAGTTTCTTCCCTAGGGGCCTCACCCTCCTTGCTACTTGCTCCTCGTATATAACTTTACTGTCACTGGCAAACAAAAATTTCTAACCAAACAGAGCACTTAGAACCTGGAGCCTTAGGTCTGGATTTCATGTTTAGTCCTTATGAATTTTCCACTGCCTGCTTAATCTATTATCTAGATCAATTATTGTTAATTAACTGATTAGCATACCAACACTCATTCTCATTACCTCCTTTTTTCTTACAAGTATTCTACAATGTGATCTGAATATTATTTCTTAGATTGAACTATATGATACTGTCATTCATGGTGGGTCAAAAACGGTTGAATACCATCCATTTCATATAGTTTGACCTAATAATAATCAAAGTATTTTATTTTTCATTACTGGAAAGGAAGAATCAAAATACATTAATTGAAAAAAAAAAAAAAGTAAAAAAGGACTGATTCCAAGCAGCTGGGTGGACAATTTACTCAAATAAGAGGGAAAACCAGTGCAATAAAGATCACATGACCTAAAATGTGTCTCAGCCAAAACCAACAAGGCGAGTCTGGATCATACTGGCTTTGTGCAAATACTGAGCTCACCTGTTGTGGGTTTCCAAGACTCAGTGTTATTGGGGGGAACAGATTTTGTTACCAAACTTAGGTCTGCTCACATCTAGTTGTGATAAAGCAAAGCGCAGCATTTACTGCAGGAGCCAAACATGAAGTGCAGGCAGCTAATGCTCAAAAGACCCAAGCTCAGCCGGTGAGGTGACAGGGCGGTGTCACAGGCATTAACATCAGCCTCAGACCAAAACTGGGCTGGAGGCTACACGCTCACAGGCATAATACCCTTAAGCTTCTTTCAACTGGTATGGGTTTCAGTTCAGTCACTTAGTCGTGTCCAACTCTTTGCAACCCCATGAATCGCAGCACGCCAGGCCTCCCTTGGGACCAGATGCCATGATCTTCGTTTTCTGAATGTTGAACTTGAAGCCAACTTTTTTGCTCTCCTCCTTCACTTTCATCAAGAGGCTTTTTAATTCCTCTTCACTTTCTGCCATAAGGGTGATGTCATCTGCATATCTGAGGTTATTGATATTTCTCCTGGCAATCTTGATTCCAACTTGTGTTTCTTCCAGTCTAGCGTTTCTCATGATGTACACTGCATATAAGTTAAATAAGCAGGGTGACAATATACAGCCTTGACGTAGTCCTTTTCCTGTTTGGAACCAGTCTGTTGTTCCATGTCCAGTTCTCACTGTTGCTTCCTGACCTGCATACAGATTTCTCAAGAGGCAGGTTAGGTGGTCTGGTATTCCCATCTCTTTCAGAATTTTCCACAGTTTATTGTGATCCACACAGTCAAAGGCTTTGGCATAGTCAATAAAGCAGAAAGAGATGTTTTTCTGGAAGTATCTACAAAGCACTGCAGGTATGTGCACTATCTGTATCCTTCAGGGTGGAACTAGAGACCTGGCTCTATGACTGATGACTGATTGTTACCACTTCTCCTGGCACAACTGCTATTTTCTGTCACACGTGTTCACATCCTTTCAATCATTTATTCTGGACCCAGTCTCCTATGAATCAAGGGAGGCCTCGGAGACTGAAGCTTTTCTATAGGAAGAGACAGGAGGGGAGGGGCCCCATGCTGGGAAGGCCCCGTAGGGTCCTGCTCAGTTATGAGTTCCCTCTGCTAATCCCTTCCATATCATCCACCTCGGTGAGAAAGTTGACCAACAGGGTATGTGTGGCCTGGCCTTTACCTTTCTTTCCTCCTACGATGTCACATTCTGGTCTATTTCCGTATGTTATGCAGGGCCAGGCACCCAGGTCAGAGGGGCTGCGAGCTTCACAAGCAGTACTGTCTTCAGGTAGACATGTTCATAGTACTCTGAGCATCAGAGTAAAGATTCCATACATATGTCTAATACATATAAATGTATTAGATTTACATCTATACATACATCTAGTGCCTTCTGACTCCTCCACGGTCAGCTCTCCACTTGGCAGAAAAAGGTAGAGTATTTGCTTGATTCTTTAAACACTAACAAAGTGTTGTTCACAGTTTTACCCAGTTCATAGCATAATGCCTGGCACACAGAGCCATTCAAAATATCTATCTATCTATGTATTGTGTAAGTGAATGTTTATAAGCTTCTCAAGAAACAGTCTCTATGGCTTATCCATGCATGAAGGCCAAAGAAGTCTGCCTTTTATGTTAAGAGAGTAGGAAACTATTGAAGGTGTTAGGCGGGAGGGTGCATGATCAGATTCCTGCTTAAAATGTTAATTAAATAATCATGAAGGTAAATGGAGTTGGTTTCTGGTGGAGATCCAGACGAGGACAGGTGGCGAGAGGAGGAGAGAGAGTGTCATATGGGTCTGTTTCCATCTCATTACTTTCATGGTCTTCTTTGCAGAGATGAAATGGGGAGATCTGCATCCTGCTTGATCTCTGAGGGTGGTTATTGTTACTTTTGTGACATACTTCACAGTGTCTGGCTGTTTGTCCTTGATACAACCAGGTTTCTCTGGGGCTTATGATGATGATGTCAATATTCTTCCTGGTGGGACAATAAAGTTGACCATGGAATTTTATTGATAAGTTTCAGCTATCTCCTTCTCAGAGATAAAAAGCCTTCCACATATTTTATGACTGGCAATTTAGACACTCTTTCATAGCCCTTGTAGGCTAGTGATAGTGGTGTCAACTGGGGACACACCATAGATTTGTCTTTGCTTCTGTCTCTGGATGGTTCTATAAGACACATGGAACACCACAGAAATAGCAAAGGGCCCAGAAGATCCATGTTAACGTTTTTAAGGATAACTTTATTACTTGTCAACTAGAATATGGGTCTCTTTCCTTTGAAAGTCACCATCTTAGTAAAAGCCCTAAAATCTATAGCAGAGGAGGAGACAGAAAATGCTAGCCTAGTCAACTGTTGCAGCTGGATTAATCTTGACTATTTGCAGGGTAATACTGGAGTGGGTTGCAGTTTCCTTCTCCAAGGGATCTTCCCAACCCAGGGATCAAACCCAGGTCTCCTGCATTACAGGCAGACACTTTAACCTCTGAGCCACCAGGGAAGCCCAAGATATCAAAGGAAGCTCTCCTTCACAGACAAACTGCAAGGGAAGCTTGAGGTTGGAATTAAAGTCAGTAGTAATCTTGAGTAAATGAAAATAGCTTTGACATTGTCACAAAGACATGAGGTTGTGTGTTATCAAGTTAAAAGGTAAAAGGCAAGTGTAATAGCTGTTGACACTGTTTTTTTCCCCAATGTCCCCAAGACTTTGGCCTTAGTGGTACTCAGATCATCTCTGCCAGGAAACACTCTGAAATAAAACCACACCCCCTTCCAATATCTGGCACAGCAGAGCTGAGTCTTCTCCTTTACTCTGACCATAATCTCCCAAGAAATGTTTGCTTACAACTTCAGTTGTGTGGCTTTTTGCATGGATAAGCCATGGAGTCTAATTCTTAAGAAGGTAAATATTTGCAAACATTGATTCATTCAACAAATATTTACTGACTAGCTATTGTATGCCAGACATCATGCTATGGACTAGGCAAACAATAATGAACAAAACAGAAAAAGTCTGTGACTAAAGTACAAGTTTACTGAGGGCTCTTTTCTACCTCACTGTTCAAGTAACCAAAACCAGGCTATAACCAGGTAAACCAGGCACAGATTATCAATGTTTACATTTTCAATCAACAGTGTAGATAAAGTGGGGATAGGCTGCCTCCTGAGGAGTTTTGAATTTTAAGCAGAGCATTAAAAATCACCAGCAAGTGCATTTTATCCCTTTCTTGATCAAGGGTAAGTATGGTTCTCGGCATGGTTCTGAGCATCCCCAAGATACACACATCAGCTTCATATTAACTCTATCCCTACACAATGCCATTTTGGAAATACTATAATTTTCCTATATAAAGAGATTGACTCAAATGGTATATTTATGTGTCTTTTCTCTTTTTTTTTTCTTCCTGGAATGCAATGAAGATGGAATCCACACTAAAGAAGGTTGAAGAGAAAGAAACAATGAGTCTAAGTTCCCATGACATCCCTGAGACTCTTTCCAGATTTCTTGTTAAGTAAGAAAAATAGACCCCATTTCTTGAGGTGTTCTTACTGCAGACGAAAATAATCCTCAAGGAAACAAAGAGTTGAATCA
Organism: Oreotragus oreotragus; assembly: GCA_006410675.1. Taxonomy (NCBI): domain Eukaryota; kingdom Metazoa; phylum Chordata; class Mammalia; order Artiodactyla; family Bovidae; genus Oreotragus; species Oreotragus oreotragus. Next base: position 304,638 of record SJYX01009297.1, on the reverse strand, counting down.
ACACTTATGAACATTTTTTCTGTTGTTTTATGGACATGACCACTCTTGTCCTCCCAAGCACCCTATGATATCAAGAGTGTATATACCCACTTAACAGATGGGGAATTAGCATTTCTGAGAGATAGGTAAGTCACTCTCAACACTGGAAAATGGCAAAGCCGGAGTTAACTCTCTAAGGCCTTGAGACACACTTTTATATTAGTGTAAAATAAGGACAAATGCAAGTTTAGATAGGTCTGAGAGTTATAAAATTTCAAGGCCCCTCTTGAAGACAAATTAGAGGGTATCATGATTAGAATATTGTTATGATCCTCCCAGGGCCTTGGGAGGGGGTCTGGGAAAATGAAGGACACTTATCTTTACAGGAAATCAGCCACTACTTTAATCTCTATTTTAAGAATAATCATTTTCTAGTGTCATGTATCATTCCTGCATGAAAAATTAATACAGCAAAGGACCAGAGAAGATTTCAAGCATGTTCTGGGAATCTCAAACATATTGTTATTTGTGTGTGTGTGGTTGCTACTGGCTTACAAGCAAACAAATGGAAGAGGATGCTAATGAAGCCTGGCTCTTTGACCAAGGTTTTTTAAGCCCATCTCCGAAATGAAGCATGAGACACGTGTGCCAACTGTCACAGAAACAACAGCGAGGGGAAAATGTCATATGAAAGCCAGGGACAGCCAGTTCTGAAAATGCCATTTTCCACTGCGAAAATATGGCCAGAGAGACCATGTGTTCAGGAAGCCGCCAGGCAGGCTAGAGCAACAGGATAAAGAGGGCAGTGTTGTTCTTAAGAGAGATGTTGAGAAAGATGCTCACAGCTTTGTACCTCAGGTCTTCCATCTGCTTCAGCACAAAGAATGTCTGTGGTCTCAGTGCAGAAAGGTCTGGGGTGTCCTGACAAGCCATGGGAGTTGTTCTCTAGGTCTAGCTAGGCTTCACTTGAGTAGTGTCTCACCTGTCATCTCTCCCCTGAATTCTAATGACCCATTTACCTGCATCTCATTTGATAAAGGTCTACAATCCCTACCTATAATTTGGAAGTCCAAATTCTCTGAAAACCAAGAGTCTGTAACTCCTCTATGGTCCAACATGACCCGATTACATTTGGCAGCAAACCCTGACATGAGTGGAGTTATAACTATTCAGTCTTTCAATTCTTCTTATTTGGTGTGAACAGTTAATACGTTTTACTGCAGAGAGATTACCACACTTATTATGAAGTCCTGCCCAGACATGCGGGGGAATTTACATATTCAATGGATTATGTGTCATGTTACCTCTCAAAAGTAAAAACATAAATAACTCTGAATTCTGAAACAGGTCTGGTCCCAGAAGTTTATCTATTATTGTGATACTGGTCTTTGCTTTGACTCTGCATCCTGGTTCCCATTTTTGAGGAATCTTCCAGTCATAGCTTTGCCCAGATTTTCCACTATATTCCACAGGGTGTTTTTCAACATACCCAGATGCTCTTGAGTTCTCAGTATCTAGGGATCAGATGCCACCAGCCCCTGGCTGAATCATATCTTGAACTCAGCACTAAGCCTTTTTCGTGAAGTCCCTTCTCATTGGCTTGAAAGTCAGGGGAGGAAGTCCCATTTTTATGACTCTTGCTTACTTTGGGAAAATCAACTCAATAGTTTAAGCCTTCAGTATCTCTCTTTACCCTGGAGGAGGAAATGGCAACCCACTCCAGTATTCCTGTCTGGAGAATCCCATGGACAGAGCAGCCTGGTGGCAAAGATTTGGACACGAGTGAAGTGACTTAGCACACAGCATGCATCTCTCCTAACACAGCATCCCATTCCATCTATTTATATTGCAAGGAAGAAATCAAGGCTCAGAAAAGCTAATCAAGTTTTTATACTACTGTTTCAACGTGATTCTAAGACACAATGTTGTCAGCTACTTGAGGCAATAAAGAGACTCCACCATCTTCAGTGAGAACAAGCTGCATGATCTGCAGAGACCCGTGGAAATAAAGTACAGGGCCCCTGGTCCAAAATGTGTCAACAATTTCAAAATGGCAACACCAGAGAGTTAAACCAAATACAGGATCCTTTAAGGGTGAGGTTCCACTCGACTGCACAAGTCACATGCCCATGAAGCCGGCATTACTTCTGTATTCTCCACGGCACCTAATACAGCATGACTAGACAAAATGTGGCTTTAATTGAATGCCATCAACAACAAAGAATGGGAGGTCATGCCCAGCAACAATTAGCACAAAATGTTAGAGAGCTGACTTCACAATACTCCTTCCCTACTCTAGTTACATCCATTAAACAGTCTGCTTAACTTGCAAACTGCTTTTTTTATGTATTGAAGCAACTCTTCTGTAGCATGCATATTGCCCAGGAGATGACAAGGCTAAAAACCTATCTCAAAAGCAATTGATTATCCTCAAAGCTTTCCCCCTCTTTCTATGCACCCAACTGTAACCTCTCCCAGAATCCATTACCCATCATTTTCTCAACATACTTTCTTTTGGTCACACTGCAGATAGAATGCATGTCCATTTGCCACAGTGAGTTTACAGACATCCAGCTTCCTTTCAGTGAATATTCAACTTATTTCAGCACTGCCAACTCACGACAGGAAAAGCAAGCAAAACAGCCAGTAAGACCAGAGTCTACACAATTACTAATTGGCAGATAAGGGTGGTCTTCTTATTGCTGAGCCAGTCGTGTTCAAATATCTGTACACATGAAAGAAAAGTACATGTGTAAAACAACACACAATTCAAAGATCTCCTTTGCAACTGAGGACAGGTTGTGGGGATTTTCCTCCCAATGTTCTCACCAACTACGATTTGTGTTCACGTGCGAAGGGTTCCATTTACACAAAGATGCAGGGAGCCACATCACAGCCTTATGTCCCTATTACTCTAAGGACAAAAATATTGGGGGACCTTCACGATAAACTGTTCCAGCTTTCTCATGTCACAGAGAAAGAATCTGAGGCTCAGAGAAGCTTCTTCCTGCAGTCCTATTCACATAAAAACCGGAATCACACTCCTGTGTTGCCCCACTCTCCTGAAACTCACAAAGTGGCCAAGGGCTTAGGTTCTGCCATACTAGTCTAGCGTTCATGTCAAAGATGAAGTTGAGATGTCAAGGAAGCCGCTGAAAGCAGATCAGGCACCATAATATTTGACTCCTGAAGTGTCTGCAAAACAAGTCCCTAAGCAGGGTAAATAGTAACTGCTTTAAGTCCAAGTCAGGTACTCGACCAAACACTGGGTAAACACTTAACTCTCTGCCAGGCACTGAGGGAGTTAACAACAACAACAAAGAATGAATTAATAAGACAGCAATATCCCTCATGAAAGGAGCCAACAACCAATCCGGGAGATAAAAGTGAGTTCCCACCGGATCCTAAGCTCCTCAGGGGCATGTACTGTCTGTGTGCTTTTTATCTCCATGCAGCTGGATCGATTCTTCCAAAATGCAAACCTTCACTGTCTTTCTTTGCTTCTTCCCAAATCCTCAATGCTGCTTCTGAGGCACAGCACACTAATCTAGGAATCGGAAAACTATGCAAAGGATCGGATAGTAAACATTCTTGGCTTTGTGGGCCAATCTCCAGGACAACCCTCCGTTTTATCACTGAAGCATGAAAGAAACCATAGACAATGAGTACATGAAAAGGCATAGCTGTGGTCCAGCAAAGTATGTACCAGCAGGCGGTGGCACGATCTGCCCTGCAGGCTGGAGTTACGGACTCCTGGTTCAGAGTGTGTCTCAACTTGGTGCCCACTGATCACCTGGGGCTCTTGTTAAATTTAGATTCTACTTTTGCTAACAAGTCTGTAAGTGCTGCTGATGCTGCAGGTACTCCACCCTTCTGGCCTCGGCTTCCCCTCACTTCCTGTGATGCTCCATGCTTGCCCTGTCAAGTCCTCCTTCCTGACATGCTTCCTCCACCACCAGGCCCTCTACACAGGCTGTACCTTGGGACCAGCTTGCCCTCCTCCTCTTCCCTCCTCTACTCATTTCAATCTAATCTCATGGATGTCTTCTTTAGAAAAGATGCTCCAGATGAAGTTAAGTTCACTCCTTCCCATCTGCACTTCTCTAGACACCTCCCGATCAGAGTGGTCATCACAACTAGAATTTTATATCTGCTTGTCGTGAATAGTATCTATTGCCCCCTCTGGAATGTAAGCTGCTTGAGAGGAGACAATACACCAGTTTTATTGACCAATTTGTATCATGTCCCGGGCACAGTTTCTCAATTAGTCACTACTCTGTAAACACAGAATAAATGAATGAAGCAATTAACTAATGAATCCCTATTGTCCAGCCTGAACTATAGGAGACAGGTTCTCAGCAAAGGTTACCGGGTAACTTTTAGAAGGTTTTAAAACTGAGAAGATTTCTTAAATTTTGGAAGATTCTTTTTAGACTCTTTTACTGGCCACCTGGAGAAGGGACTAGAAACCCACTCCAGGATTCTTGCTTGGAGAATTCCATGGACAGAGGAGCCTGGTGGGCTACGATCCACGGAATCGTAAAGAGCCGGACATGGCTGAGCGACGTAGTACACACTGGCCCCGTTCCCTTCTGTTCTCTGGTCATGTCTCCCTAAACCAGAGGGTCCAGCAGAACTTTCTGGGACAATGCGATTGCTCTGTGCCATACAATATGGTGGCCAGATGACACCAGTGAGCAGTTAAACTGTGCTAGGGCAACAGGGAAACCACTTTAGTTGCATTTAATTTAAATTTGAATGTGAATAGGTGAATATATGGCTAGTGGCTCCTGTATAGCACAGCATAGCTTGCAGTGATTATGTCCAAATTCAATGATCACTATGATGATAGTTATTAAACCTTTCAGAAAATAATCATCAATAGTGTGGGAAGTGGGGACGTACCTGGTGGTACAGTGGTTAGGAATCCGCCTTCCAATACAAGGGGCCTGGGTACGATCCCTGGTTGGGGAACTAAGATCCCATATGCCACGTAGCAACTAAACCCACACGCCAAACTACTGAGTCTGTAACAAAGATCCTGCGTGCCTCAGTTAAGACTCAATGCAGCCAAATAACCAAATAAACATTTCTGAAAAATACTGTGGGAAGTAATTTACTTTGTAATCCACTTACTGTCTTGTGTCTGGAACCAGCTGTACTAAGCTCCAGCTCGAAGGAGATCTAAGTGGCACATTTCTGTGGCTTCCCAGGGCCCAAACATGTTCACTTCTGAAATATGATTTGGAATGCTCTTCCTTTTCTTATTTACTTGACACAATCACATCTATTCTTTTCTGTGTGAAAGGGCTTGAAATGTGTGCTTTTTAAAAATTTTTTAATTATACTGTTTATTGAGACATAATTCATGTGCCATAAAATTCACACCTTTGTTTTTTTTTTTGTTGTTGTTGTTGTTGTTTTATTTTATTTATTTTTTTTACTTTATTTTACCTTACAATACTGTATTGGTTTTGCCATACATCAACATG